>JAQGAA010000515.1:0-21785 GCA_034696425.1 Isotoma viridis
GATCCAAGCTAATTATCTGAAAGGAAGAAAGATAGCTGACAGATGAGGAAAGCGAGAGGAAGGAAGGGAAGGAGGCATTCAGGTCAAATTACTTGTTGTACTCTTTTTACACTCTGTTTTGGCCAGTCACAACTACACATCTACAACTTGCTGATACTTCAAGTACCACACACACTTATTCGACCAAATTCTTTCCTCGAAGGTTTACAGACTTGAAATCATTTCTGATGGAAAAGTTCGATGCTTCGAGGTGAACAGACTGATCTTCTCATTAACTGATAACAAGACATGAGCCAATATACTTTCTTCAGACTTTTACTCAATTGTGTCTTGGTATTGTGCTAGTAGGATTATATACCTTGGCATGACCTAGACACTTAAACTATTGAACCCTTTCTTAGAAGTTTGGTTGCGGTGAAGATGTTTCACTGGTTGTCATTACACTGCAGTACCTGTGTGCTCTTCAGTGCCAATATCAAAAATACAAGGCTTTTAAGATGTTTATGCGTCTAGACATAAGGTTGTTTGTTGGTAGTGTTGACCAAGAACTCCAAAAATTGAAAACTGTACTTGATCATTTATTACTTAGGATTCCAATACCCTATGCGGCTTGCTTATCACACACATTGTATGATAAAATAGGATCAAAGAAATTTCTTCTGCTCGATGCTTGTGTAATAAAGTCCATGTTATATGATACCATTTAACTAAGCCTTTGCATTACTGGTTCTTATCAGTGACTTGCACACATTTGAAAGGGATTGCTTTGTAGATCAATTTCTCTAAATTGTATCAATCCTTAGTTTCAATTATTTTAAAATATTTAAAGCAATCTCAAAAATGTTATATCCAATTTAATTGTGAATTGAACTTCTGATTCTGATCATTTACATACAATCTAATAGAAACATAAGATACCATATAAGTGCTCAATCTTTGAACTCCTGCCAGTGGGTGAATAGTGAATAAACTTCTTAATATTCCTAATTGGGGTTAGTGGTAAAGCTGTAACCCAAAAATGGTTCATGCTTCATTTGTACAATTTTTCATAACTTGTTAATGATTCTTGATCTTTCATCTATACAAACCCTTATTAAGCATATTCTTTGCCTTTTAGCCATAAAAGCTTAATTGAAGGCAAGTTATATAATAAATACATCCTATAATAATTCCCCTTGTTCTTTTACCATCCGTTTTTGACAAAGTCACTCCAACCGTTCTGAGAGAGATCAAAGAAAGAAAGCTAAAATAGTACATATCACTGCGGGAAGGGAGAAAGTTGACTGGTTTTACTATCTTAAAGAATATCTAGTGGTGGTGTTGGTCTGGTCCTGCTGGCTTTCTCTTTACTACCACTATAACGTTTAACTAGGTAGCTATCCAAGTAATGAAATAGGTTAGGACTTATTATGTATTAGGAAGTTGAGCTTGGCCTAGTCCCACAAGGGGCACAAACTAACCAACCAGCAGGAGGAAGAAATCTGCTACTAATACTACCAAAACTACACAACCTAAAGTAACCCCATATACCTACATAATAATAATGTATAAACTTCTTTTGGAGAATGAATAGAAATCTTACTGTGTTTTATGTATCCCTTCTTCAGAAACTAAATGTTAGTGGAATTATTATCGTATCTTGATGCGACTCTATACGTATGCAAGTGAAGAATCAAGAAGGTTTTCAAGAGATGAGGGAAATCCTATACCACCCCCACTAACTATATCTTACATAGAAAGAGTAGTAATAGCAGCAATAATGAAATCAGCAAAAGGCACAAGACACACACATACATACAAAAAGGATATAAGATATCGCAAAATGAATTTCTAATGCTTTGCTTTCCTTGCATTATATCAAGAATTACATCAAGAAGTACAAAAGGAAAAGCTGGAAAACTCGTAATAAAATTAGAATTCCCATAAGAATCTTACAATCCTCATTGCCAACATGGCATAATGCAGATATACGATTGAGAGTATGAAACTACCTCGATTTGCCCTTACTGCCTGTCTTCTTGTTTATATTCCGAACATTTCTATCCTCCATGTGGTCTATCAGAAATCATCTCGTATGTCCTCTTTATGCGTAGTGAATAAGGAAATACAATACACACATAATATTACCATCAGAGATTTCAAGTCCTTAGTGTTATTATTATATACATAGATATTAATAACATATCTCATCTTCACACTTCTAAGGTGGTAAGATCTGATTGCATCTTTGATTTAATAACCCAGCCATGTGATGACTCTCAAATCTGCTTAAACTCAACCTTGTTAATACGCTTTGCTTTGAAGAGACTACGAAAGTATGATAATAACCCGTCTTTGAGTCTTAAGGGTTGGTTTATTACTATGTAAAATACTTGTAAACGGATCATCCTTTGGGGTTTTGGCTTCATATTATCTTATCTCGTATCATCATTATTACCATTGAGGTATTAACTCTTCTTCATCATAATAATATTAGAGGAAAGCGCACTTGACTAAATTATCTTATATTATCTGAGATTCACTACAGGTTTTGATACCACTTGTGCAAGTACAAACCACACAAAAAGAAGGAACAATCGAGACTAGCCCAATTTCAAAATAATAAAATATGAGTACAATGATGATGATGGTGATGATGATGATAATGATGACAACATAAGAGAACATTTAGACTAGGGTTTATTATGTGATGAAATAGAAATCACTCTGAATTCTCATGTAGATTTGTATTTCTTGAGGAAGTGTTTTTCAGACTTTGTGATTTCTTCAGGAAGAGAGAAAGAGAAAGTGAGTGAAAGAAAATTTTGAATGAAATTTCTAAAAGTTTTGTCAAGATAAAGTATGTTGATGCCCTAAGGGGATTGTGGAGAAAGTGATCAGTGAGACATGAGAAGAACTCTTCTGGGGTTATGCACCTAATAAGTAGTTCGTATCTCAAACCAACATGACTGTCTCTTACCAACTGAGGAATTCTTAGAATATGAATTATGTGATAAAATACAATATGCCTACGAAGGAAATCTCTCTTATTCTTCTTCACTTCATTTGCAAACGTACCAAGGGTTTTCTCTGTTTAGTGAAAGTTTTCTTTAAGACAGACGGGGTGAGTCGGGAATTATGTGATAATGAACAAAACCCTTATTTATAATGTATATTGCTATATGTTGTTCAAGGGGTAGTGTTCAGAACAATATGTATTAATTATTTCAAGTGTACTTAAAAACTTCAACTTTCAACAGTAGCAACTAATTTTAATGGAAGTTTGGAAAGTTTAAAGGATTTTCTGAAATTGAACCCTAATTTTTAGCAAAAAATGATAAAATTGTTAATTGAAAGTTTTCTTAAAGCTGTGAAAATTCTGATTTATTTAGCAATTTCATATAAAATGAAAATAGGAAGCTGGAGGGATAAAAATTATTCTAAAATCCATCTTTTAAAAATCAAATCGCCTCTAAAGTTAAAAATGAAACCAAAGCAAAACGTTTTTTACAAATCTTAGCTTTAAAATAACGCAAAATTCTACTACTACTATTACTAACAAATACCTATTAACTTGAATCAAATCTCAAGGGTATAGTAAACCACGATAGTAAGGAATTAGTAGTATTAAATAATAGGAATAGTAGTACTATATATACTAGATTCTTTCGAGTTTATATTTATTTAGAGAAAAATACACTTGGGAAATCTCTTCAGTTTGTTCTTTTAGTTGTGGTGGGTGGAAATCACATCTCACTATTTTCCAATGTAAAACTCTATAAAAAGAAAGGATTGAAATCCAAAGAAAAAGAAGCGTCCGGTTGAGAATACTAATGACCATATCAAGGAATCTGAGTTTCAGTCGTGTTGAAGAAAAGAAATGGTTTGAAAACAATTGAGATAAAAACCAACACTACTCTGACTTCAATACATTGGTCTCATTCATAAATCGAGGAATGAATTTCGCTAAAACTTATGCTTAAATTATTAAATCCAAACAAGGGCCACCTTTTTCCATATTTAAAATACTAAACTACCCTTGTAAAAAATAACTCCTTTATGCAACAGTGAGAATTTCATGACATTGAATGTTTCAAAATAAACCGTCTACCCCTAAGAAAATTGGGAAATTACTCTTTTACTCATCCCTCAAAAATGAAATACTTATTTCAATATTGGCCAATGGGCTATTCAAAAAACCGTAATTGAATTTGAGATTATTTAACTTCAAGTGATAGCGTGCCTGTTATTGATTCACATTTTTTTAACATTTTTTAAAAGTTAATAACCAATCCAACCAAAAACTTATGAACAACCCTCCCAAATCAAACACCAAATCCACAATGTTTTTCCCCTCTGAGTCAACAAGTTACCACTAATAGAGGAATCCCATATAAAAGAAATCAACTAGGAAGGAACAAAAAAAATGTAACAGAAGTAGGAACTAATCTAATCCAAAATCCGACATGTCTACACCATATCCATCCCTTAACAAAAGAAAACATCAGGAAAGAAACCTATCAAAGAATTCACAATATACAAATTTAGTCTGTTAAAAATTCTGTTTGATCAGTAGTAAACGATCAAACCCCAGACACATATCCCTAAATTGAAATGAGAACACCATTCACTTGTCTATCAGAATCAATTTGTTTGTTTGTAATTCAAATGTGTGGAAAATTTAATGTCAAACCAAAAACGCTTAGTATTCCAATGATACAAATAAATACAAAGGATCTCACATAAGTCCTGACGTTTTTCTTCTAATCCTTTCATCCTCTACTGATACATGTCCTTCAGTCGTTCCACTACACACGCAACCTGATTTCACTATCATATTATGACAGTGAAATGTAAACCAGACTCAAACATAGACAAGAATATGAATACAAAGTACTACTTTCTTTATATTAAACCAAATTGTAAAACTAAAACCAACCCTCTGAAGAAGATGAGTTGGTCGTTGGTCTATTTTATTTTACTCCAACCCATGCAATTTTATCCCAAGCCATGGGCCATGTTTTCAGGGATGTAATCATTATTCTGTACGATTTCAGTGTGTAATAAATGCAAATTCAATCAATTCACTTTCGTTTCTTTGGACAAGCACCAACACAATATAAAACCCAACTCATAATAATATTCTTTAAATTTGTATTTAAAATGGTACAGAAATTGAAATTCAAGAGAAAGCTATAATTTCTCACCCATTTACTTTACTATATATACAATGTACAAATATCTTTCCAAATCGAATCGTAATTTAACTCTGTTTAAATTCTTACACTCACTCTACTTATATTATTGATACCTACCACATCACGTTTGCTTATTGACATTACTAGTTACAAACTCCTAGTTTGATTTTGATTTGACTTGACTACAAAGGGAGAACAAAAGGCGGAAATCCTTTTAACTTTAGTAACATTTTCATTGCATGTTATTATTTCATGGAAATGTAAAATCGTCCAAGATTACATCACAAACACGTTCAACAGTCGAAATCCTACAATGGCTATTAAACTAATATCGAAATTCCATTAGAAAGGAAAATAATTAAATTAGCCATATCACTTTTATGTATTGAACTAGTAGAAAGGCTAATATATCAATAGTATATTTATTTCAACACACATCCCACATGAATCCTGTTAAATGACTATAATAATAATCATTTCAATTTTGACCTATGCACTCCTACAGGAAATACTTGTATATGGATAAATACAAACCACATGGTTATAATGGGATACAACTAAAAGTGAAACAATAAATATGTGAAAGTTGTAATTGTGAATGGGGAAAGCTTATAGTTAAACTACTCAGAGGTTGATAGTCTTTATAGTTTAGTAGTTAGTATTGATAGCGGTGATAGTCTATTGCACTGGGTGCAATGATATGAATGCTAAACACGTTATTTGACTATTTATTCAATCGGGATCTGATCATACTTAATAGCTGGAATGTGACCATATTATTCTATATTTGGGTCTGATCTGATGTAATAATATTATTGTTATACAGCTGTGTTATTATTATTATGTTTATTATTATTATTCCCAGGATCAAAATTATGTCCTTCTCTAAACCTCACAAAAGAATCTCTCTGCGTTTCACTACTTCCTGATATACATACAATAATACTAGGTACTTGTACTTTACTTCCGTTTCCTGTTTTACTATGTAAAATAACTCGGATATTATTGGAAGATTTAAGTTGAAATAATCATGCGTGGATACTAATAATATATCTAATTAACTTACCTTTTTAAAATGTTAAACCTATACCGATGAGTGTGACCCAGGTTGGATTTACAAGTTGCAAAAAATCTTGTGAAGTAGTAGCTTCAGTTGAGTCATTTGATTTAAATAATCAACATATTCGTATCATTACAATCTAAGAATGATATTTGTGATGAAGGTCATGTCAAATTTTATAAATAAAGAAGGGGGATGCGTTTCTCTCTTTTTGTTCTGACTCTGGAACAAATCACTCTGTCAACTATTTGTTCAAATTCTTCACACACAATCAGATCACTACTCTTTGAAACATATTTAGTGTCAGTTTAGAGTAGGAGAAAATACCAGTGGTGTCGAAATAACGGTTTTGGTTTACTAGGGTGTTTTCTCTGGAAAGAAGAAGAAGGGAAATGTGGCAGTGTAACAAACCCCTAAGCGTTTGTTGTATCAGAATGCCCCAAATTCTCAAGACTTTCACTCTTCCGATACACTTGACTTCTTCTTTATCATTGGAACCAGAAGATTTGAGACAATTTATTTCTCCAAGTTCATTCAATCACAAGATTTTACATTGTATTCCATCCAATGGTTAATAATTTAAACATTTAAATATTTAAATTGAATTAAATCCTTGTCCGATTCTTTTTATTTTGGATGAAATTCCATTGTTTGTGAGACTGATCTTCATTGGATTGCTTGGAAATTTTTAATGTTATTTTATCATATGCAACACAACTGCAGAAAAAATATGCAATTACTGTTACTTCTTTACTACATAATGTTATTTGTTATGGGATTGAGAGAAAACGCAGTTAGGGTAAAGAGAAAGAGAGAAATTGGTGTGTATTTTATTAGTGTGAAATCACAATAATTCAAGAGTCAGTAGTGAAGTTCAAACGGTGAAAGTTTCCTTTGGGGAGAAATTTTGATGCAATATAAATGAACGATTGTAACTTTACTATTACCATAGGTGGACGAAGTTACACACTCTTTGAGTTTTATTTCATCCTGTTTTACACATTTTACAGTAAATATTTCGACAAGAAAGATAGAATCTCTATGTGTTTATATGTGTGCTTTTTTTCATTTACGTGTGTGTGATCACTACCACCACACATGAGTTCGCACCCTTAAAACTCCAAGGTTCGATCGACTTTGAGGAGAAAGTGTAAATTTGTCTGTTTTACAAGAAACGAAATTTTTCTCAAAAAATATTAAGTTCAGTGAGTACGAGTCCCATAGTACTGAACAAGGAGTAGGTTAAACACCCCGATTTTGTAGTGGTAAGTAGTAAAAAGAACTTTTGTACCATCAATGTGTAACTTGTATGGAAGAAGTAGTAGTAGCTAGCAGTAACTGACAAGTAGCAGCTCAGCTCTGTTCTCGTACAAAGCAATAAGGGGGAGAGTAGGAGACCACACGGACGAAGGCGAACAGCCAGCGTCAATGCTTTCTTCAAAGTTGCAGCCAGTAAAGTATCGTCACTGCTACTTCTTCTAGCTTCCAATGACTAGGAAAGGACCACGGGTACTTTCCATTTCACTGGGGTGCATGTGTATAATATGTGAAATTGTGAAAGCAGTCAAGTCTAGAGTGAGTTTTCAAGAAGTAGTAGCAGTATTGTTAGTAGCATGTAGTCAGTTGTGTGTGTGAGTGTGTCTGTCGACGACGAGTGAAAGTCTTTAGATTACAAATCTAGCTTGGTCTAGTGAGAATGTATGTAGGGATTGAGACTAAACTCTTTAGGTTTAAGTTCTACTAGTATGAGCGTTATAGTTGAAGACAAGAAGATGTAATGTATGACATGTCAAGCAAAGGGGGCAACTTTCTTCTAATTCAAAGTCATTTTCAAGGTGAAGTCGAAGATCGAAATTTAGCAGAGAGTTTTTTTACTTTTTTAGAGCGACTTGGCTACAGGATCTTAATGTAGGATATAATTCCTAGGGTAAAATAGCCTTACAATATCTTATTTTATATGATTCAATATGCTTCTCTGAATTTTTTTTCTTGTAGTTAAAAAACAATTGAAATTTTTAACCATTGATGACAGTGAAGTTAAGATATTCTAGTTATTTTTCGCCTAGTCGTCATTCCTTGAGGAAGTACTTTCGATTAAAAATATCAATTGCCATTTGCACATAAGTTTCCTGCGAACATAAAGAAGAACTGCAAGAAATTTGGGTGCAGGTTCTCCAAAATGTACATGCTATTTGTTACAGTTGTCATAATTAAACATGACCTTCAACCTTTTCTTGGGTATCTAATTGAATTCTAAAATAGCACTACGAAGAAAATGTCATCATCATTTACAGGGATTGTAACAGTATGAAATCCACAGAGGCTTAGATAACTTGTCTAAGGAATCTTTAAAGTCTTAAGATTTCTTCGCTTAAGCTAGGATGTTACTTGTGGATTGTATACGAATGTAAGTATCTTTCTCTCTACTGTCCTTCTATCATCTCTTAAATCCTCACCTTCTTGCTCCCCAGCTTCTTCTAATAATTGCAGTTTTCTGTACAAATATAGGGAATTTTGAATGAACAGATATATACAAATATATTACTACTACTACTGTGTTGCTCCTGTTTCTACGTACTGTGTGAAATGAAACCATATCGGATGGGATGGAATGAGCCTTGGATTAAATGGTAAATTATAAATTACAACCCGAGAGAGAAAGAGAAGAGAGAAACCCTTGCTTATTCTTGAGTAGTGGCATCCTCAATGGAGATATGTTGTTAAAACATTTTGTTACATTTGAACTTTAACCCACTCGTTATACCTTCTTCTTTATACTCTGTATGCAACTACTTAATCTAACATATTTTGTATTTTGCACAAATGTACATAGTGTTTCTAGAAATATTGTTTGAAGTTCATGAAGGCTAACTAGTATCAACGGTTATAAAAAGAAATCTTAAAAACATATTTCAATTTTATGCAATATACACTTATAATCGTCTTGTCCTTCAGAAAACGAGAATTTATAATAGCATGAAGGAGGGGGTTGGATTGTAGGGTTCTTTAACAGTTACCAAAAGCTAGTGGTGCATATGAATGCATCTAAATCTAAGAACCATGATCTCTCTAAAGTCTTTGTACTAACTAAAGGGTTAAAAACAAAATCCCCTTCTTGCACTTGTCCTTTCTACTTATTATTTAATTATTAACTATCCCCGCCGACCCTACTGACTATCATGTATCCATATGTAAATTTGTATCCATGCATCTTATAGCATCAAGTTAATAATGTAATCCTAATTTGTTTCCTGTTGTTTAATAAGTGCAGTTAGTTTAGTAAAGGGTAAGACACTAAGAATGTTTAAATGCATCTACTTCGACGTAGACTGAACTTTATAAAAAATAAATCAAAAAGTGGCTGCAAGTCTGGTAAAAATAAGGCTACAAGTGTAAATTAAGAATGTCATGGGTTTTTAAAGGCTTCATAAATCTTAAATAAGAGCACGTGGGTAAAGGTACAAATTTAATTCTTAATTGTTGCACAAGCATCTTGACAGTCAGAGTTGATTCAGGTAATTTCCAATAATCACATAGTAAGTGAGTTATATATAGGTGACAGATTTTTCCTGAAGAGTGTGAAAAACACGAGGTTGAGGTTTAGACAGGATAATTTTACTTAAGCTTAGTCCTAAGGGCTTAGATCAAATCCAGTAATAAAGAGAGTACAGTTTTAAAAAAGTGAAAGCATAAAGACGGATTTGTTTCATGTTAAAATTATGTCTAAGAAACTTAAAGGAAATTCATGTACAGGGACAATAACTCATTGACTTCTGTACGAATTTTATGAGGGGCCAATCAAATACCATGTATTTAGTCGCCCTCAAATCTACTTTAGTTGTAAGAAGAGCATCCGGAATTGTACTTTAAGCACTCTCTTGGCCCAAAGCTTTTTACATACAGTATGGTCAAATCGTGGTAGAAAAGTTTCATTCAAACAACCACAATAATAATAACAATGACCAATGTATATAATATATACTAAGCACACGGGCCAGTTAGGGGTAGAGGTACACAAAATAAATGTTAAGTATTTATACTATTCTAATAGCCCCACAATAGAAATAATACCTAGAGACTCGAGACGAAGGAAACTACCTTGAGTTCCCTTTTTACGGAAACGTTTCGGCACTCCGGCATGTTTTATTGCCGGTCATTTGTATTGCACAAGTCATGCAATCTTGACAATTTGATGCAATCTTTCTTATATGACTTTTTCCTTTGGAAGAACGAAAGAATCTTTGTAAAGCATATCCTTAGTGTTAGAAATAGTAGAAGTAGTATAGTTAGTTACAGTAGAATTCTGGTAGAAGAGAAAGTCCATGGTGGTGAGTGGTGGTGGTGGTAACTCGGTTTAGCATTTTACAAGTCGTAAGGTTTGCATATGTAACACTATTGTTAGGTTATTATGAGTATACAAAGAGAAAGTCTGACAGGGAATGAGTAATCTGTCAGTCAGTCAGTCACTTGTTATGTACTCACCTGGCTCTATCTAACATTAACCTTCGCTGCTGGATAAAGAAATCTTTAATATGTTGACTGACTGCTTAAAAAGAAAGAATCTGAAGAAGTGAAGCCGACACTCAACAACCTTTAAGCCTTGTTGTAATACCTATTGAAATGTGATGTAAAGCACCCTCTCCAACTGTCAGATTCAATTTACATTTTCATTTTGTATTTTCTACTTTCTTATATTTACTACATAAGTATTATAAGCTTTGCTCACTCAGCACTATTTAACTCTAACAGCATACCTTCATACTTGTATTACCTTCCTTGTCATTCTATAAATATCAACTATAGTATAAACTACATTTTAACTCCCTTAATACCATTTTTGCATCAAAGGTACGGGTTGTTTCTAAAATTTATCTTCTATTAAACTACATAAATATTGGATGTGTCTGAGATTTTAAATTTTATACAGGAATCAACAAAATCTCAATGCTATTTCAATGTAACACAAGTTTTAGTAAGCAAATATAACTATAAAAAGAAAATTTCCAGAAGTCTTTTCGAAAATTTGAAAAACTTCATACACAACCCTTAAGTACACTTAATAAAACCCAGTAGGGTTAATGCTTACAAATGTCTACCCTAAACTGTATCATTTTTTATCCTTTCTATCCCACACTCCCTTCTAAATCAAGATAGAATGTAACTAGCATATATTACATTATGATACATTATATTATTATCCGTGAGCAAAATTGTAAATGTCCTCATCACCATCCTTAAAACTTAGATGATACTCGAGAACCTAAGTACAAAATACATTCCATGAGACAAGAGTGACGACAGATACTGAGAGATCATATTACCTTTACCTAAAACTCAGCAACTAACCAACCAACAAACTCGCTTGTGTTTAGTTTAGCCTTTTATCTTAGAAGGGTACTTTGCTTGATCTTTATTCCGTGTGGTCCATAAGGGCAAAGACAATTTGAGTACAAAGTACAAAACTACTATTCCCTTTGCTTTTTCACCCACCTTTCCCTTTACACTCTTCATCCCCCCTCAACTTTGTATTACTTTCTCTTCTGCTCATCTTTAGTTTTTAGACCGCCACTTCATCCCACACAGTGTGATGAGTTCCAAACATTGGCATATACGTAATGAGAGGATTTAGAGTCAAACACTCATTATCCTAGACACACATGGTGAAAGAACAAGAGTCAGAGTAATAAAACTAAGGTATTGTAGTTATACCAAAGCATCTTTTACCACAAAGGAAAGTTGAGGATTATAAACAACTCGAGAAACCACATAATATACGTAGTCATAACGTAATATATTACAACTCTCATTTCCGGCTAGTGGTTTAAAAGCAATGGAATGGTAGCAATATGTAAATTTTGAGGTTACTTCGTCACTCTGTGAAATATTATTGTGTACGTATCTTATCTTGAGAACTCATTTTTCCACAAGTAAAACATTAAATAAAGCAATTTTAAATCTCTTTTAGCAATTTGTAGACCTTTTGTCTTTAGAAAATGTGAATATGAACTAATATTTTTCAATTACTTCTTAAAATTACTACTAAAACTTTGTTAACATGATTAATTATTAATCAACAAAAATAGAGCAAAAAGGAAATTTGTAGTTTTGATTATGATTTAAATGTTTTCAAATAACTTCTTGAGCTAAAACCTTATACAACGACACTCATAGGAAAACATTTAGTTCTGTATTTTCAATGTATAGGTACTTAAAATGAGGAAACTCCAAAAAACTTTTACTTTCCTTTACCCCATGAGACAAGAAATACTTTGAGGAAGTAAAATACACCAACTTTCATAGAAGAGTGGTAGTGGTGCACAGCCACCAAGGCTTTTATTTGCTTGAGTCCAAACAGAAACGAAATTGTGCATACGGTGAAAGTTGAAGAAAGCTGTCTGTCTTGAGGAGAACACTTGAGATATACGTAGCTATTCATCCATGAAACTAGAGGTGGGTGTTACTACTGTCCTTTGTATCTTCATACGTTTTGGATGTTGTGGTCTAGTGTGGATAAAATGAGTCTTCTTCATGGCTATCTTCATAAGCAATTGAGTAATATTATAGTTATTACCAACTTTCATATCTCACTGTAATGAAGAAAGCAGCAGGGTGAAAGCATTTAGTTGTGTGAAAATTCCGCAGTATCTTACATCTTAAGGTCAGGAAAATGTAGTGTTCATCATCCACGTGAGGAAAATGAAAAATTTCATCCCCAGTATCTTGTACAGTACATTAAAAACATTAGCGTGGTCTAAGGGCTCCAAGATTAAGGGTACTAGTGATTTAGAAAAAAAATAATTATCTCGACCCAACTTGGCGAAAAAAATTAGTTTCAGCCTTATCTTTATCTTCAAACAAGGAGGGATACCATATTTCGTGTTTTAGAATCCTCCCGGCCAGGTAATACTCGAATCGCTAAAAAGGATTGGCTTCACTTCGGTGGTGACTTAAGGGGAGGGGGAAATTAGCTATAAAAGTACGATTTCTTAAAAAATCTGGGAATTAGATGTTTTTACTATAGTTAAAATACCAAAGTTACCCATTACATGCACATGTAAAGGTTTTGGAATGGAGAATATGTTTCCTAGATGATTCTTTCAATGCCTGTTGGTCGAAAAGAGCCTGAAATAAACTAAACTTTATCTATTTCATAACTTATGAACTGATTGAAACAAGACGGACAGAAACAAGGGCAAAGTTTATACATGTAACTTGATGCAACTATACAAGGTTAGTGGATGTGGTGATGGGGTTAGCTAACACAGAAGAAGGAAGTCTGATGAAGAAGGGAGAAGAATTATCCTCTTTGAGTGACTTTTCGTTTGCTGGGGACTAAGTGGAGCGTCACATTAGCAATAATTCCGGGATGTAATTAACTCTTTTATGAAAGATCTAAAGTTGAGGTTACGCCTGGCTTTTTCACTTTTACAAGACCATGGGCAATTATTACTTACACTCTTAACTTCTTTCATGTAATATGTGAATATTACTTTATTTTATATTATATTGCGTATGCATATGTTTTAGCTAAAATTAAACTGTTCTCTGTCTGGTCTCTTTTGTGGAAAGTTGCTAATGCCACTTATACAAAATTCTCAAAGAAGGTCGCTTTATTTTATTATACAATGGATAGATTGTACACTTGTTTTATGGGATATTTGTTTAAGCATTAATAAAACAAAGATTCATGATTTAATTTGCAGATGTATGGAAAAAATACTAGATATCAAAATTTAAAATAAAAGTTGACATAATATTTCATACTAGTTTTAAATTAAGTACTTTCAAAATTTTGGATTAGACCTTAAAATTAGAATTAAAAAACTGTATTTTATACACAAAGAACAATATGGACTTCCGTGATCTAAAACCCCCAATGGAATTCATTCAGTATAAAGAAATGTAGAAGTGATGCAGTATCACTAAAAGAGAATGCAGTTGAGTTTCATTTAAGTGTTATTCACATTTTGGAACAAAATCCTCTCATCTCATGCTACCTCACGAACAGCAAATAGTAAATAATAATCTTTGGTCAATTCATCCTTGTGTCAGGTTTGTGTTTAAAACTTACAAGTGAACATGAAAAATTGTTAAATGACATGCCAAATGTAAGAGGAACAAATGATAATGGTAATAACCTTTGGATAGCATTATGTCATGTTATTTTGTTAAAAATATGTGACATTATGTAATTTTATCCCAGTAGTAGTATATATGGAGACTATTCTGACCTTTTTGTCATTTTATTATGTCGCGGGTATGACCTACGACCTTAAAGTTCTGGATTAATCTTGCGTTTAATTTAGAAATGATTCGTCGTTTCAGGAGATTGTTACAATATAATTTACGTATTACTATCATGATATTATTATATTAGAGATTAGAAGAAGTTTGACGCTTAAATTCGTTTCAGAGTCTGAGAAAGAGAGTAAAAGCAAGTTGAGTTGGGACTAGAGAGAGCCGAGACGAGAGGGTGTGAAGAAAAGGGAGGTTTCGCCATATATCAAGACTTTGAGGAAAGAGTCGACGGAGAAATGAAGTTTTAGTCCAAGCCAAAATGTGACATGAATGAATAGGCCAGGTCGGGTCGGGTGTACATTTTATGTATGTGCTTTGCGGCATGTAAATGAGTAATATGAGAATTGCGTGCTTTTTGGGTGTTTGACGACCAAAGCCATTGTCTAACCCATTCTATTCTATTTTACATACAAAATATTGTGTTATTATTATTGTAAAACCCGATCTTTGTGATTCTCCAGTTATTTCCTTGGTCTTTTCACGTGTTCTCTTTGTCTATTTCTATCTATTTCCTAACACACACTTCTTACACTTTATAAAATCCATCATGCATTCTAACTTCACATTCACCTAGTCCTTCTTGACCTCACTATGGTTATTCAAAAACAAGAAATGCATGGGAAAATACATCTAACTCATAAAGGTGTACCACTGCCAAGGTCAAAGGTCTCTAATACAAGAATTTTACTAAATTTAAAATCAACCCATGCCCAAAGTCGTCCATCCCAACTCGATATCATGACACTAAGTACTTTATCGTTTTCCTACTTCCAGCATTGAAAACGATGGCTGAGTCCCGAAAAATGAAGAAACCCCACAAGGAAATGGCGTGTCGTAAGATAAGCATACATACATACATGTGTAATGTATTATAAAAAACGTAGAAAAATGTAATGACCACTATTACTAGCATGACCCGGTCATTTAAAGTCAGTAGAAAAACACTCTCTCTATACTTACACAAGTAAACACTTAGAAATGACAGATTAAAAATTACGATCTCTTTTTTAACAATAAACTTATCAGAGCGGTAGGGGACATGTAATTACGACCCCATAAGGCATCGTAATTACACACAGAGGTGACTACCGATAGGATCAGTAAATCATTCAATCTTAACATACACACAAACACACAGGAGTGAAAGTTAACCGTGTTTGAATCACAGAGCCATCAAATTCCTCTTTAAATCTAAGTATAGGGTTTACAAGGAAAGGAGTCACACAGTCAAAAGACGTAGTTTCATATTATAAAGAGGAAAGTAGGATCAGCTATAAGGCTACAAGGGTGTACACTGGTGACATATGACTAGTTATAGTTGGTACACATTTATTATTTTGATGGTTGGGTGGGTGGAAGTTGACGCTGGACTTTTTTGACAGATGAGTGCTGATAGGGATCATGATGAAAATGAAATATAACATAAGTAAAGGCTTTTGCTACATGTATGACATGTGGACTTTTCACCTCTCCCGTCCCAACCTGATTTGGATTTGTGTACAGAGACGCTTTGAACTTATTTCGATTCATTTGTACATTAATTTTCTTTTGACTGAGCTCTACTTACTAATGGGAATATGTAGGCGTCTTTTGTTACATGTCAACTAAACCAGTGGTACTAATACTATAAGATCTACTTCATTGATTTACTTCATTTTAATACCAACAAGCATGAGGACAAATGAAGAAAGCCATGCAAATTTCTAGTTGTTCCCAGGAAGTCATCCTGAATACGTGCTGTATACATTTATGCATTGCTATATTATGTGAGAATTTCAATACTAACTTAATATATGAAAATATATAAGACTTGAACCTTTCAAAACTACCAAAAGACTAACTATTAGGTAATATTTTGTGTTCATTATTATTGTGTGGTGTAGAATATACTGTGTGCTAAATTTGGCTTAAGGAATTTGTTTAAAGACCACAAAGGAAGTTTGGGTGTGAAAATGGCCACCGATTAGACTTTCCTTACAAAATATATTAGTAGTCAAATATTATTAGTAGTAGTAATACCACCATGAGGATCAAACTACCTTGCTTTATTACTAAAAAGTAGTAGTAGAAAGCAAGTAGGATTTCCTTTTATGCAAATGGGATAGAATAGGTTAACATGACGAGATACCTTTGTGACTAATCAGAAAATGTGTTGAAATGAAATGCCTATTCTATTAGCCTGTTTTCACTTCTTAAGAAATAGGATACAAAGGAGGAGTTGGTTGGCCTTTTGACTTCATATTTAATATGGTATGGAAATCTGATGCATTTTGTTCTTGTAAGTTGCAATTGCCAAAGATACTATTTTCTAGTGAAAATATATCATTGTGTAATACGGAATTTGTATTCTTCCAGATATATAAGGAGATCTTATATGTGCCTCTTGCCTCTTGGTATGTTCTTTTTTAAGGCTTAGGAAATAAAATGAGAAGGGAGCAGATTGGAGAATAATTTGTCAGTAGTTCAATAACTTGATGTGATAAAATAATATTATTATTCTGATAATCTATGATTTATCGTTTTCTTTGCTTTTTAACCCTTTCCCATGTGTGCCAACCAACTTGCTTCTCTTCAGAAAAAGCCCCACAATCTTGCAAGTATGTTCTTTGTAATTTTGATACATTTATTAAAGACTGAATTTTACTCTAAGGAAGGTCGTATTTTTGTTTGAGTTGGCTAATCCGTTCCATTTCAACATGTTTTGAAGTCACTTTCCCCGATATCATGGCTTATTTTGATTATGAACAAAGCAAAAATCTGTCTTATTTCTATTTGTAGCAAAGGACATACCTATTGGGCTACTAGTATCTATTTTCATGATTCAATTACCGTATTTTACATTTTAGAACCCCTTTTAATGACTATCCCAATGGAAATAATAGGTTTGGGTCCCCATATTAGAACCATATGTACGCAATTTTGCTATAAAAGGCATAAAAAAAGAAAGATTTTTTAACAATGCTTCTTGAATACTTAAAATTTTTTAGAGATTAACAAATTTCATCATGCATGTATGTGTGCATTGAATAATTAAGAAAGGATTTACCTAATTCGTTTTCGTTACATTTTCGAATCGAACTCAGAAACTAGCCCTAACGCCAGCAAAGCACAGATTCGATTCAAAACAAACTCTCACCAAGTAGGGTTCTACAATGGGAAATATGAAATATATGGTTCATTGCCACGCACTGATTTATTACTAGAATGAGTTGTGGTAATTTCATTATCTTTGGGTTTTGATCAGATTTGCATATTGTGTGAAACAAGCTAAGATTAAAATGTTCAGGTTAAATTTTGAAAAAGTTTTGCATAAATAAAGAAAAAGAACGACAACTGCAACTGAAGAATATCATTTCTCGATTTTGAAGTAAAACCACTCTTTTTTATTTTAGAAAAGTTATTTTTATTGCTGCAAATCCCCCTATATAAAACAAACGTACAATTTCTCTAAATTAATCCAAACTGAATACAAATGGTTTTTGTAGCTTTTTGCAATAAACCGTCATTAAACCCTTATAATACTTCAAAATTATATAGATCCCACTCAACTAAAATCGCTGAAAAACATAAGTAACAAATCTGATTGAAGGATAGCTTACAACTCAACAGTAATACCTCAATTACTACGTGTCATATGCCCTAGTTTACATAAGCTAATCATTTGAGACTATAAGTATCGTTTCCTGATGTTGCACTAAAAACAAAAAGCCTACGAGTGCTTTCCCTTTGCCCTAAATTCCCCTCATCTAGGATTATTTCAATCGTTCTCATCATCTACAATCAGAAACCCTGTTTGCGTTGTCTGCTTTTTCTGTAAATAATTTCCCCTTTCTACTTTCCACAGTGGGCTACCAAAATCTGAGGCAGACCAGCAGTGTCATGAATTCTATGTTGAGTGGAAAAGTGGAATAATATGAGCGATATCAAATGTACTTGCAAAGGCACACACAAACTCTAACACATCTTTTACATCCAAGCACACCTACAGTAATTAATCCTCGTTTTCCAGGCTGGACAACCAGTAATTACCATTTGAGAGTCCGCTTTTGCATAATTTCAATCTCACTCACTCAACTCAGTAATTCAATGTGCAAGCTAAACCACCCTCAAATTAAAACAGTAGTGTCTCTTGAAAACTACCAATGCTATGACTATAATGTAAATGTGTACAGCTACTGTGCTTATTTCTTATCTTTAGCTAACTCTGCTTATTTCTTTACAGCCAAAAACTAATTATTATGAGTCGTTGAAACTTGAAACTCCAAGAAAAAAAAGTTATTTTTATCCTTCTTTTGCTTCAATGAAATGGATGAATGAGACAAGGAATAATCTGAATTGAATTTTTGTGTTTATTTATAGACTTTTTATAAGGATTTATTATCATTTTTTAAACTTTCATAAGCGTTTATGAATCATCAATCAATCAATCTGATTTTTTGGATAGGACATACTGTGTACGTACAAATGATTGACTAGGTACAGAAAAACGCTGCAAGACAAAAGAAAAGTCTTCAGCAACCCCCCATTACATATAGTATAATGTTTGATTACAAAAACAAATGAAATGTAGTAAGAAAAATATTCCTCTGAAAAGGAAACATTAGTTCTGAAATATAAATAGGAATGGGCATCATAAGTCACAGACTTTTTTGGCTATTATTTAGATTTACTATTGACTAATTTCCAAGCCCCTATCGTGTAGCGCAACCAAATTAAAATTAAATCTCTACCCATCTGTAACCAACTCCAAACTGGTGTTATTTTGGAACCTATAAAACCATAAAAAATATTAAAGTAATGCTAATTACGCACGAGGCACGAATCAAACCAAATGAATGCTACAAAGTTCATAGCTAAATGTGGTTGAAGTACCATCAATTTCAGTCCAGTTTACAGCTACCTCATCCACAGGAATGTTCAGTTTTTGGGCAATGTACAGAAGCTCCACGTCGAAAGCCCTTTATTAAATTTAAAAAAGCCTGTTAGTAAATCTAAAGAACATTTCGATTGTTGCTACAATATTTTGGAATTTGCATACCATCTTTCAATGTGCAAACTGGGAAAACACATGCGAGCTGCAGATCTTGAGAATAGTTTGAAGCCACATTGGGTATCACGGATCCCTCGAACAGTAAAAAACCATACAAGAAAGTGGAAGCCGTACATCAGAATTGTACGAAAAAATGATCTGGAAGCAATAGCATCTTTCTCCATATGAGCTCTAGACCCACATATAATGCAAGAAAAATCTTCATCCGAGCCCTTGAAATTTCCTGCATTAAATGCACACAAATTCTTATTTAGTGGAACAACTTTTTGAATAAGGCTGCCTTAAATTAAGACTATTATAAACTGACCTTTCGATTTTAAGTTACCTAAAGACGTGTGCAATTTGTCCAAGTCTGAAAACTTAGTTGCACCATCGGCATCTGCGAATAAAATGCTTTCACCTCTACTGCTAAGCACACCCTGTGAAAACATTACGAAACATTTTATTTCTTACATCGACAAATTACTACTTACAATTAATATCCAATTCAGACTTAGTAGTGCTTACCAAACGCACAGCTCCACCCTTCCCCCTGTTCTTGACCAAATCAAGCAATCGAACTTTCTCAGTTCCATATTTCTCAACATTTTTCATAGCAACTTTAACAGTACCATCTGTGCTTCCATCATTTACAATGATTACTTCATAAGAAAACTTCTGTTCTTTTTGACATCTATTCTCCAAGTACTCGAAGCATTCTTCTAGCATAGGTGGTACTGTTTAAACAAAACAAAATTATACTAATTTATACAATTACTTTAATTACATATTTCATCCATAAGCCAAGATTTATTAAGACTTACAGCGTTCTTCTTCAAAGTAAGCAGGAATTATCACAGACAAAGACACGGTTGGCTTATCATTTAGAGATGGAAATGGAAGTTTTTTCCCAGTGGTCGGATCCTTAAAATATTTTTCGTCATCATACCGTAAAATGGTTGGATATGGTTTTCCACTTAGTAGTACAATACAAACCTACACAGCAAATAATGTTAAGAGTTATTTTATACATAAATGTTTTATCAGTTTATTATTTTGAATATTATTCCATACAACTCTACAATGCTTAATCCTCTCTTAAATGTCATCTTCAGTAAATAATAAGAGTATAACACACTAATCCGTCACATCCCTAAACACTTTCTGACCAAGCAACAGACATAAAATATTGTAAATAATTCGGAGACGTGCTTAATCATGAATTAGTCCAAAATGTAATTTCACTACAAAGCATACATCAACATCCTTCAGATAGGCTAATGAGATAAGCGAGACCCTGAGACAAATAAATATGTCAAAATCTAACTGGCAACTTATAATCATCTAGTGTTACATCGTTTCCCATTATTATTCAAAGTATAGGCTACACAGTATAATCTCAATTATGAAATGTGATCTATCCAAAAATGCTCAATTGCAATGGTCCATTATCAACCACAATTTTATCATGGTTCACTAAGCTTTGTTAAGATAGGGGTCAGAATCACATAGCTATTTTCATTTTTATGATTTATCTGGGTTTAAAATGTAAACAAATGCTAGTATTTAATTTCTGTCAGTTCCTCATTTTAAGATTAAAGTTCTTAAAGCCACATCGCAAAAGATTATCTGAGGAATGTTTTGCCAAAGGAACGATAGAACGCTTTTCCCCAGTCACCAGTGATGAAGCTAGGCTTATATTAACTACAAACGAAACAAAATACCTTTATGTCTAGTGTCTAGAGCGACTTCCTTTCTAACAAATTTTATTTTTGTGCTTACTATTAACTAAATATATCTTCCAATTCTTACAATAGTAAACAGCTTTATGAATAGGTAGAGAACGACAAACTACGAACTTTTGGAATTTTTGATGATTTCATTAAAAACAGGACGACAAACATATCACTAAGCTTTTTCGGTTGATGGTGGACTATCCCACTTTAGTAGTTTATCATAAAGAATAATACAAAACTTTATCATCAGGTTTGCTCTAAAGTCATCTTGTCAGTTGTCATTTAGCAAATAAAAAGCTGACTCTACCTAACTACAAAAAAGCGAACGCTTGGACCTCTAAAGAGTATTGCTGAAGGAAGAGATCATTCCTAAGTACAATAGAACTTTTGTTCTAATCCAAATTTTTGAAGATAGGGGTCAGAATCACATAGCTATTTTCATTTTTATGATTTATCTGGGTTTAAAATGTAAACAAATGCTAGTA
>JAQGAA010000516.1:0-21769 GCA_034696425.1 Isotoma viridis
GCATTCTCTAACCAGCACCATACTACTGACAACAACGAAGTTTTGAACGCAAAGGAAGGTATAAGAGCTTTGCTCTTTTACTCTTCAACATTTTGGTTGACAGACCCACCCCAGAAGAAGAAAAATGATTGTGAGGAATTCAACTTCCAGCCACTTCCTCTTTCTTTTCTGAAAGTCTTACAACACTAAAAAGTCTTGGAGTCACATTCACCACCAGGTCTCCTTGTGGTAGCATCAAAATGTTAAAATAACTTTCATCTCATATTATTATTATTATGATAGCTTTAACTTTTACATTCCACAAAGACTTGGATCTTTCAAGAAAGAATTTAAAGTGAAATTCGATACAGTAACGAGATGACATGGAACGTTTCATATCTCTTGCTTTATTTTCTGTATTTGCCCAAGACTATTATTATTATTATGAATTACACTACCTTTTGTCCAAATATAGTCTCGTCTTGACATAATATTGTTCTCAACTCTCATAATATTTAAACTAACTAAGGACTAAGGACATTCCTCCATTCATTCATAAGTTTCACTGTCAACTTATCCCAGTTTTAGTTTTAGCCGTAATGCAATGGTATGCTCTGAAGCTAGAGGGTTTAAGAATGAAAGCAGTACGAGACGAGTGGGAAGGAAAGATACTTACATAAAGTTTAATGAAGACAAGAAACGCATTTCCATTTCCATTTGAGAAAAGACATATGAATGCAATATGCATGTAATTATAATCATATATTTCCTCTTCATTTCTCTCTACTGCTTTTAATTTAATACAATACTCCTATTCACTTTTCAGTAGCTGGTTTATTTCTCGTGTTGCTGGCATTTACTCGTGCATAAGTACATGGCAATAAGAAATAATAATTAAGACGAAGATGACACTCGTACAAGACAAGAGGCTTAGAGAGTTCAATGTGCACGTCACGTCATGTTCCTCAGTCAAAATTCAAATTTCAGGGATGAATGAGTACTAACCTAATAACAGATGAAACTAGCGATCCTACCTCAAGTCAGAGAAGAACATGGTACTTATACCATCAACCATCATAATATTAATATTATCATCAGAAACATTGATGAAGGGTTAAAGTTCAGTTTGACGAGAACAGCAAATCCCTTGTGTTTTCCTGATATGAGATGAAACTTGGAAAGCTTTGAAATTAAAACACATTAACCTAAGTTACTTCCATTATCATCTTAAAATCTTCATCGTTCTATCTCCACTTCTTTCTCCCTATCCATATCATGTATAATGAAGGTCATAAGATGTAAAAGGTTTGTTCTTATAGCTATATGCAGACTAGCTTTTACATTTATAAATGTTTACTGCTGCGTTTGTTTCGTGTAGAGCTTTAGCCAAGAGACAAAACATCAAAACAAATCCAAATATAGGAACAACCTTTCAGGGTTTAGAAAGCAGAAGTAATGGAGCCCTCATTTTGATGATGGCGTAAGTTAAGTAAATAATGACCTCGGGTTACACACCGACTGCTCACTTACTCACCCGGTCCACACCAAGACCAGAATCAGAGAACAGAACACAATCAACATCTTTCTACTTGAATGTCTTTTCTCCCGAACTTAGATACATGAATGTCTATAATCAAACAGAACCCGAGTTTCTATCTCTCTTGGTTAAATTATATCAATACAGCTGAGTTAACAACTAAAAAGAGCTCTTGAGAACTTCATCACAGACACTGACTCCCTTCATTCGTAATCTCTTCTTCGTTGACCGTAGCAAATCTCATTATCCCAGGTGAATCTCAATTTGAAATCTGGATTCAAAAGTTAATACTAAATTTCCAACCAACTCAACTGATGCTACGTAATCTCATCAGACTCGTTATCTTCAAGTGTTCAATCCGAATAGCCATCCAACCGAATGCTTTTATAAACCTGTGTGTATGTACTCTTGTCATTTATCCTCTTCTACTGTCTCTAAATGTTAAGTAAAATACAATAATGCAATGGCAACAAAACTTGTTCTCATCAACGTATCCTTACAAGGAAAGCATTTCCAAAGCCATTATGAGTACTTTTCAAGATTTTCTCTCAGGCCTCTGAGCTTTTAATACTTTAAGTAGCTATACTTATTTAATACTGAACAATAAGCTCAGACACACTTGAGTTCTCTAGTTGTTCGTCACACATTAACGTAACTATTCAAAACAAATAAAATCCAAACATTCTAGAATGCTCGTCAACATTGCTTCTTTTGAGTCATGTTTTGTCATGTGGAAAGACATCATGACGACGAGGAGACACTAGTCTCATGACAATGGTGACAACATACATTTTGATCAAAATGAGAATGAAGAAAGCGGATGAGCTGCATTTACACAACAAAAGGAAATGTCTAATCCGTTCCCTCACTGTCTTCCTGGCCTATTCTTTGCTTTCTTTAGTTCCTTGATTTTTTCCAAATTTCTTTCAGGTTGAGGTTTTGATTTGGGACTGTGCTGTTCTATCTGACTGTTTTGATCAGTCATTGAAACTGGAAAGAAAAGTTATACATATGTCTTGACTAAAGGCTTGACTAGTTTTGTAAAATAATGGCAAATGTTTTTGAAGCAGAAGAAAACGCGAGTTTTACATTGAGAGAGTTTCGTGCGTGGGCGTGCTTATTACAAGGATGTGATGTGACATCGACCTTTCAAAAGCTTTTTTGTCTTTTGAAATTTGTCTTTGGTTTTACTGAGTGAGACCCTTCATTAGTAAAAAGGGTTCCACGTCAGTCATACATGCAGCATATCCATACATGAGAATTTTCATCATTTGTATTGTACACCCACTTTAGCTCATTTCTTTCTAACTGTGAAGTTCCCAACTTCTGTTTGAAGTTTACATAAAAAACGAAATACAACAACCCTTTTATTATCAAACGCAACTCAAAAAGTAAGTAAAATTATGTTCCGTGCCAAGATGAGGAAACCCTAAGCAAGCACTTTTTATTTTATTTTCTAGGTTTCCTAAAAATGCACAAAACTCACGTATACTACACACTAAAACATAAAATCATCATATAACTTTGGAGATAGCATGCGTGGTGAAAACGGACATTGCATTTTAGATACGTACATTATCATATATGCGTGTGCATGTTTTCCATTATGGCAAACAAACAAGATGAGAAAATACTACTGTCATGGCATGAATGAGGACAGAAAAAGTAAAAGGACGAGGATGAACACTTGAATTGAAAGTCGAATAGGCCAACTAGACCACAAAAAGCTCGAAAAGCACGTAATGCAACTTTTCGTGAATTGCATAACATCAAACGCACATGTACAAATTCACAGAATGGCAAAACATAATATAATCAAACGTACAGAGAAGACTATTTCTTTTTTCATGCTCGAGTGTTCATATGTAGTCCAAAGATACGCTAAATAATACGAATACATCATGTCACGTCGGTTCTTTGTGCAAACATGATGTATATAATGAAGAAGTCATATTTTTTCTTATTTCTTGTTATCTGTATCTCTTTTTCTGCATCAGATAAAAGAGAATCCTACTAAAATATTATTTCAACTTGCAATAATCATATTATATAGTCAGGCCCATTTTTGAACATAATATGTAATGGTAAATGAACAAAATAGATTTTTTATTCTATTACTATTACACTTTCAGTTTAGTTTGACTTTCTACGATTCATTGTATTCTATAAGGAAACAGTTGATCTTTTAAAACCTTAATCCTAGTCGTTGCACATTGCATACAAAAATTCATGCATGAATGCACGTATAAGTTACGAGAGGAGAACCAAGGATGAGGAGAGTCCTTTCACTACTGCGACGATGAATATTCACATTCTTTAAGACACATATGAAGTTCCTGTTAATATGAATTGTCTAAAGATGAATGCATCGAGCCATATGTGGAGTATAGAAGTCGGTATGTAAGCAAATACATTCATTTTTGAAACAACATCCATGACGAAAATGAGCTGCATCTTACAAAGAAGCTTTGCAATTGAAATTCCTAAAGTGGAGGATGATAGTATTTCACTGTTTTTGGTGCATGATTGAACTTATCGTGGCTGGTTTCAGACAGAAGATCAATTGAATATTTGTAAATCTTAACATTTAATAGATTTGGCTTATTTTTAATTATTGATATGTTTCATAAAAGTATTTACAACTTTCCTAAATTGTAAATTTTTCTCTGTTTCCTATTTGATTGGTTACTTAAATAATTAGTGGGGGAACTATATGCACCTAGCTTTCCTGATTAACACAAAAATCTGTACAAAACATTCAGAATATGAATACAAGTTATCGTCCATAGTTATGAAGAATATTTCATTGGTTATGCCTCGCATAATGTGTAAAACAATTTTTTGTTGAAGTGCTAAGTGCTGCAAGCAGTTGTGAAAAGGATCTTTCATTATCGAGCCAACCATTTGAGCCCTTAGCAATACAGCATGTAAAGTAAACTGGTACAATTTAACTTCTTATGCATATGTAAGTATTAGGAAGAAATCTTTTTTTCATTTGAGATAATATAAAAGAGGGTTTCATCCTTTCGACAGCATCTGCTACGTTTCGTTTCGTCTCAGCTCTTAAACAGATCACTAACATCTCGTTTTGACCTCTTTGGGTCACCTATGGAATGAAATGCAACAAGAGGGTTTTTTACTCCTATTTAGGAAAGGGTGAGATATTCTTTAGAGCTCATGTTTGAGATTACAGTCAACATATTATATGTTAGTATCCGATGTCTATTAAATCTTTAAAAATAGCCATATGTATATAACTGACTTGCAAGTTGCAACCTAGCATAAAATTTGACTCTGACTTCTCTACTTCTACTTATTTCCAGATTGAATATTCTTTGATTCCAAAATTTCTTTGAATTTCTTTACATTTAGTAAAAACAAATTTATGGAAAACGGTTGACTGGGTTTTGTAAAGCAAACTGCAGATCTCAGGATTCAATTTGCAAACAAATACTAAACAAATGGAGATGAATTGAAATTGAAATCGATTGAAATTAAACGAAAACCATCCAACCGAAAAACAAGAGCATTTTTGCGAAAGTCAAACTTCAAAAGGAGTTTTTACATAATTCGTAACGGTCGTAACCCTACCCACCTACTTTTTCCTCTATCGACTGAGTGAGTATATGCTGTTCTCCGAAAGCACTATTACCTAAATTTCCATGCATTTCTAATGTTGAACGGTAAGTGAAAACTCGGTGACTGAAACACGTTTCGCCCTTCTGACAAAATTCATATTCAGTAAAACTAGAGGAAACTAAACAACTCATATTTTACATCCTGCCAAATCCAGAGATTCTTGTTTTGAATAATAGCTTGTACCTACATGTATGTAACATTCTAAATACGAAACCTTTTTTCACATACCTAAAGATAGAGAGGCAGCTTTACCCTTAGCTATACAAATTCATGCAACAAAACTGAAGTCAAGCCAACCTTCCTTAACTCAAACAGTATCATTCATCCAGCAAAAGCAATCTTTTAAAAAGATTTTTTTTCCTTTCAAAATAATGACATTTTTTCTTGGGTGATTCTTGTTTGTATCAAACATATTTCCATTGCCATTATTTAACAAAAATACTTAAGTCGACGGGCCTCTCACTCTCTGTGTGGACCAGGTACCAAGCACAAATGAAAAATAACAATAATTTTGTTTCCTTACCCCTTTTTAGTTTTGTACATTTTTATTTTGTCTCTCCTATTTATAGTTCTACAACCAGTCCTTTTTATTAAATCTTTTCTTTGAGTATTTTGTATTTTTTAAAGTCTCAAAATTCTGGTACAATATAAATTTTATCATTTTTCTTTAGTGCTTTTTTATAATTTCATGGAAAGCAAGAGATTTCCCAGTTTCAACCAGAAAATTTTATACTTACGATTTACCTATTAAGCCTATAACCCTATGCAATGCAATGACAAAATCATTTGTCTTCTCATGAACTGATGAACTCGTATTAATTGTTGAGATTTTGGCATGCACAGGCGTCTCCTTTGCTAAAAATTATGTAGCGTTCTTGAAGTTATAACGCTTTAACCGAATTTCAACCTCAACCGAACTCAACGAATGTGTTGGACAGTCATTGTAAGTGTTATGAAAAACATCAGTAAACGAATAGTATCCCTCAAGTAGCTCTCTATTCACATCCTTTTATGTAGAATCTGTTAACAATGATTTAAAGTAGGGTTCATTTTCGACTTTTCAATTCATTCAAAAGGGAGGTGATCTATCATGTAATATTTCTGAAGAAACGGGTGGTTGCACTATAGTGTCACCAGTCTTATAGTTCCCATACCTAGTTTATTTATTTATTTTAAAAAGCATTTATTGTCAATTTCAGAAAGAAAACGAGTTATTTTTCTTAAATAAATTTTAAGGTAAGGGGAATACACCGCTTTCATACAATTTCAACCGGATATTACGGGTTGTTTTTCACGTGCGAGATGAAAATAAAAGATCCTGTAATGCAAGCTGTTTTCAAATACAAAAGAGGCTCATGGTAGGAGCCGAGAATAATGTGTCACAACGCTCACAAAGCTACGCATTTGAAATCCTTACCCTTATGTACAGCAATACTATAAATTCATAAAGAATCTTCAAAGATTTGAACCTTTCATGATTCTTAAAGAATATCCTGTACTGTAGCATATACTGTACCTGTACTGGTTCTACTGCCTCCCCATCTTATAAGTAAGATTAGATTAGGTCTCAGCATGAAAAGCGGTTTAGCATTCTGCACACTTTGATGTCCATAAATCTAGTCAGATAAGTTTTATAGATTTACAACAATAGTTGTAAATAATCACAAAGAGGATAAACATTACATTTAGATAATGTATACAAACAAAATCAAATTGTAATCTGTGCGTCGGTAAGTATAATTTGAAAAGGAATTATCAACCCTTTCTATTCATTCAATTCAATCCTTTCAAATGAAAATGAAATCAAAGACATCAAAATTACACTCACTACAGGCATTAAATGAGATCTGATCACCCTGCCCTTTTGTGGTAACTCCTATATAGCATAGGTATACTCGGTATTTGTAATATCTTTCGTGAATAATATAAGGAGTAAAACACCCTTAGATAAAAACAATCAATCATCTCGCAAAACAGATGTGAATTTGATGCCAGGACAGTAACAAGATTTGTATTACTCATGTTCTAATATTAATACTTAGCCAATTCTAAAATTGAATTATATAAAAAATTCGAGGGACTTAGGTGTCTTAACGAGATGGATGCAATGTTTTAGTCAAATCGATCCTCTCGGCAACCTTCCTTCTGAAGAAATCAGTGTTTAATGTGTATAAAGCAATGTCAGGGAGTAGCAGCAGGTAGTAAACACAAAGTATAAACCTCTTAGGACAAATAATCTAAAAGATTAGCTCAAGTAAATCTTCTAGAAAGTAGTAAATCATAGAAAAATAAGATTAACAATCCAAAGATGGTATGGAGTGATAACAGTCTTCAACAATCTATCCATGATTTTCTTACCTGTTAGGAATTGAAATAATAATAATAATTCAGAGTTAAATCAAATTCAGTAGTACAATGATGAAGTAGCATGTATATCTGAATTTTTTTTAAAGTCTATTAGCCATAATGATTATAGGTTTGAATCCAGAAGATAGAAAAGCTTGTTATTTTTTTACAATTCGTGTGCTCCCAATAATACTTATTTATGAGGTCGGTGGTTATCAATGTAAGGACGCATCTTTCTTTTATTTAAACCCAAGCTGATTTTCTTATTGAATTGAATGATCAGAAATAAACTGATTTAGAATCACCGGGTGTTTCCTCGTCCACACCCCAAAGCTTTTTAAGAATTTAACTACGTCTTAAAGGATCTAATAGTTAAAGGAATGGGCAATTGTGCTCGCTCACCAACAGTCATTGCATTGCCATCGCATCAAGATGATCGTTCGGACTCATGGATAGAGTGGCCCATTAAGCATTCAACCCATCAGCTCTTGCCCACCTTTCTTCTGTTTACCTCTAATATTAAGCTGACCCACACATATTACATTTGAGATTCAACAAGCCGAAGATCTCACATCAGAACTTTCAGAATGATCCCAAATCCCTAGATAAAACTACCGTTCCTACATCTTAACCTTTATCTATACGACTGGCTATTTAGAATTTTATTCCTTTCCATTTGATCAAATCTCATCGAATTGAATTACCAATCCAATCATTCTAATGTAAGTACTAACGGGACTTTCCAATTTTAGTTTGATATGATAATACCTGGCTAATACAATATTCAATTATTATCCTTCTAAAATGCTGATTCAATTACCTCGAATGAGAATCCTGTTTTCCATTAATAGCTTGGACTAGACAGTGGAGACAAAATTATAAGCTTGTTATTATTATTCTTACTATCCATGTTCCACCCATCACACACTTGCGTATCATAAAGGGGTGAATAATTTATTTTGTTTTTACTATATAATCAAAACTCAAAAGCATTATTGTACAAAACATTTAAAACGTGTTTGCAACAAACCCAATTTCGATTTAAACTAAATGTGCTGACCTTAGTTCACCTTGGGTTTATAAAGTTTAATTAACGAAGAGTGAACTTGATAAAACTTAAAAAAACTACAGCGCTTACTTCACCTATACGGTGGTTTTTTTTATAAAAGGAAACTACAAGGTACCAGGGTTTACTCGGGTAAATAGAGTTCATTAAGGAAGCTATTAACCCAGCAGGTTATTCAGAATTTGTAAATTGCTACTTTTAGTTACGGTTTTTCCTTATTAGTATTATTTAGTTAAGCATTTATTCCCTTAAGAGTGAAAGAAAAATATGGGGTGATTTACTGTGGTTTAAAATACATAGGGTAGTCAGTCATTAGTTGTCATTCTCTGTCATGCCTCTCCCTTTCACATTGACTTTATCCATAAATTCTGAATTCAAGAAAATAATTCGTTGTCCCTTGAAGCTTAATAAAATAAAGATCCCTTTCTGGTAGTAAACATTTAGGCTCTAATTCTATCTTCAGAAAAACATTCCTGATCGGGCAGAGCAGCAATGCTGGAGTAAATCTTTCTCTGAGATATTTATTGATCCGATGGGGTCGTGTTTGCTGTTGCAAGTGTTATTTCATATACAGTTAGGTTAGAGATCATATGTAACGAATTTACTTGAATATGATATTACGGTTTGGTTTGGATGTCTATTAGGTTCATACTCAATAGCACTAAAATGTTTTAAAAATTCACCCAAGAGAGATTTTTATCTTTCACGGTCCTCTCATCACTACAACAGTCATAACCACCCCCATGTCCACTATGAATTGTATCAATACAATAAAGCAATTCCTATATACCAGTGAAGTATTATAGCCCTGATATTATAGTGGTGGCGAATGGTGGATTGTTAAAACCACATGAGGGTGAGATGGTGAGAGTATAAAACTAATACACCCAAATTACATGACATGTCTTTTATTTTCCATGAATGATAGAAGAATTAGAGAGAGAGGCTAAAAGCGTTTCTGGTTGTGCTGGTCTTGCATGGACCATTATACATTATGGAGTTGTCAAGCGTAGCGAGATGAGACAAGATGCCCGTGGCACCGTGGCATGGCATGGCCTTTATTCTCTCTTTACCATTATTTCCACAGTTGTCCATAGGGACTTGGTCACCGAAGACTATTATTATAATAGTAGAATACCGTAGACTTGACCAGATTATAAATGACATACGGCCGAATAGCAAAAGCTGTAGTGGCCCCTCTCATCACATACATAAAAGCAGGTTGGATAAATGTTAAAAGTAAAAAGAAGAAGCAGATATCCAAAACAATTGCTCTGGCTGAACATACACACAAAAAGAGCTAGTCAAGCCTCGTGTCTCAAGGGACAGAGGGTTTTTGCCTCCGATCCAACTTCGGAGTTTAGAAAGGTTTTACTTAAACTCACGACTTTCACGTAGTAGTACGTATATCTTCACACAAAGCTTAGTGATATGATATATCCGATATCTATAAGTATTGAAAACTGAGAACAGAAAGATAGAATGAACAGTCACAAGTTAGTAAGAACTTTTTCCAACTGAAATTGAATGGAATACGATAATCCTCCAACTTATTGTAGAATTGTGCAGTTTTTGGTATTCATCCATTTTTATTTCGATACATGAGCTCCATTTCTAGTAAAATTGCAATGTTAAAATGAAACTTTCTTTTGTTTCATTTTTTCTCTTGGTGAAAGTGAAAGTATCTTTTATGTAATACACAATTTCATAATAGAGTACACTAGCAGTAGAAACAGCCTTTCTAGAAGAATTTCATTATTCAGCAGAAAAGAATATTAAATGCATGCTCTTCAACGAAAATCCCAAAGTCGTTCTCAAGTCTGTATATTGCTTTTACTTGCGTATTCCTAACATAACAATATAAAATTTAATGTCCATCATTTTCTATTTCAGGATCTCTAGCTGTATTCATTAGCACCATTGACCACCACCACCTTCATATTTCACAATTCTACAACTGTATATACTACAACCTTTTTCATGAAGTTTCATTTCCTGCATTTCCAGGGAATTCTATTTTATTTTATAGAATAAACGAGCAAAGTAGCAATGATTATAAATGTGACCCTCGCCTTCACACCCTAAGGTTACGTAACTAATCAAAACGCGAAGGGTGCCAAGTGCCAACTGCCACTATGACTATATAGTTTAACTAGCAAGCCAAGATTCTACTTACAACGCAACCCAATGCATTTTATTTTTCCCTTGCATTATATATTGCCTTGCCTTACCTGTCCCTTTACATTGTGTTGAATTTTGTATTATTGCCATTTTCTATTACTACCTAACATGTTTGATGCCTTTGCCTTGATGCTTTCTTTAGAAAAGAAAAACATCTCTTCGTCAGTCAGTCAGTCAAACAATACGACAGCTAAACAAAACCTCCCTTCCCTACCTTCCGTAAAGTTAGAAAGCTCTTATTCTTTTGTACTTATATTATTTTATGGAACATCTATTACAATCTCCACAACAAGCTGCAAAGTCGCCAAGTCAAAGTACAACAAGGTAAAGAATGAAAAAATAAGGTGGGTTCGAGAAAAAAACTGAAATAAATAAAAATACAATACAAGAGACTATATGCCACACATAAAACCATTTTCTATTGTGTTTGATTTAAAGAAAAATGAGAGAAAAAATCAGTGTTTGACTCAAAGCTATTGTTGTCTTCCGCTTGGCTCAGTGGCGATACGCTGTTTAGGTTACACAGTAATAAAAGTTGGCTCTTGAGATTTCGCAGAGACAGAATAAGAAACGCTTACAGAATTTAGTTAACAAAATCCATGAATAGTAGTTTAAGAGTTCTTGAAAGTATCAAGTCAATGGAAACGAGTAATGTCTTCAAGACATTTTAGACACTGTACCAATGATACGTGTTATTGCAGAGAAAATTGGCATCTGAACACGAGGTTCGGTTACTTCCAAGTTTAATATACCACTAAAAATTTTCTTGTTTGCCAAAACACAAAATATCATCATCATCACCGTCAAACCGTCGAATTGCATTTACTTTACTGCATATTTTGAAAGGAAGAGAACGTGCGTGTGTGTTTAGTTTGCGTAAGATCTTTCACCATCCTCAGTTTAAATGGGAATGTAAACTTAGCAAGCTTTAGATTCTATTCTTCTCTGGAAGAGCATAAAATCTGCATTTCCTTTTTTAAAGACTTAAGCCATAAAATAAAACAGTGAGACAAGTTGTTCATCTCACGTATTGCATCTTGTGTATCACTCGTATTTCAGTCTTCATGTTACATTGCTTATGTTATTTGCACATATTATTATAGCCCTTCCAACTCGATGTCATCACCGAGCCCTTTTCTTGTAAACTTTTACTTTTTTTATTTTTTTATTTAGCATTATATAGTTTCCATGTCTGTCCCGACTTACTAGAAGACGACGTGCTGCTGAGAGCTTATTTCATCCTTCATTTCATTTGCGATAAACTTTGAGACGACAATTTGACCTGAGTGGCAGAATGACATACACATACAAAGTATGCTTGCTTTACACACATGCATTTGCTTATATCCCTGTTGAGAGATTGAACTCATGATTACATTGCAGTTTATGTCAAAGGGTAGACATCTAATTGCACTATAGCTCAAGCTGTCTAGCAGGCAAGGAGAAAGAGAAATATTTAGGATCAGTGATAAAGTCCCTTGATATGATAACCTTTGCAGATTAAATTTCCATAATTTATTTCTGATACGGATTTACTTTTCATTCTCACAATGTCTTAAGCTGAACATAAAAATATTAAACCCGTGTCTTGAAAAAATATTATCCCAAATCTTAAAGATATCGGGCTACATATATTACATAGCCGTTTTATTTGAAGATAGATCATAAAGAAGGTAGACTAATTGGGTTACTATAATCAATAATAACAAGAATTTATCCTGAATCCGTTTTTTCTCATTAGCTAGAAATTTTGCTTGCGTATTGTTTCGGCAAACTGAAAATAATTCCTTCTTCTAACTTCTAACAAAGGAAAAACAAAACAAAACTTCGAACCTATTTGCTTTTTTCATTTAAACATTTTGCCTCGAATATTTGTCTATACCTTTTAACCACGGTCGTTTACTCTTGGTAGTATGTTTTAAAGTATTGAAGCAAAGTGCGTAATCAAAAATTATATTTCCGTCTGAAAATATATACATGTATAAAGGAAAGTTTTTATGCCTTAAGTCAGAAATCTCATCACCCCTTTCTCATCCCCTCAGAAAGAAGTTCGATCAAAGCCAAGACGGAATGAAAACTTATGATCCTACACCGTATTCAAAGAAGAGGGTCCCATTCTTCCTCGAATCATAATCATCGCCACCACTACCACTAGACTAAACCATTACATCAGAAGAGCTTGCTTAGTTATTCTCCCTCTTCTTCTTTTCAACATCTTTTCATTAAATTTCTCTTCCGGCGATGGGGAACAACAGGAAAAACCGACCGATATATAGTCAAAGATACTATGTAGCATGAGTCTAAGGGATAAAATTCTCTTAAAAGTTAAAAGCCCATCATTTTTCAACCTGACGTCCCAAATTCTACAAAAACGATTTGTTATTAAGGCGCCTCTCCTTGTCTAAACATTAAAAGAAAAAGGATCGCACCGCAGTAACCACAAGGGAAGCCCTAGCACCTTTGAATAATGAAACAAATTATGTAGAGGTAATGCAAAGACAACCCTTTAAGTTTTTCCTATATTAATAAAAGAACACAAAAAAGTTTATCTCATCATCATAGTCATGAGCAAACCATATACACTACATCAATATTGTACATCACTCACCTACTTCCTCAAAATCAAAAAAAGTTCAAAGTCCTAAATATTGCCATCCCTAAGAGATTGAAAAAACTAAAGACAAAGATGAATCTAACATGCGAGCAATGCATTATCTTAAAGTAAAATGAGTTTTAGATGAAAAATGAACCCTGTTCTCGTTTTGATTGTGCTTACAATATCGATTTGAGCTTATGTTATAAACAGAGTCTTGTAACTAGGTCGTGACTTTCCATGAAAGTGTGAAAAATAAGAGGAAAACGACAAAATCACCACTATCACTGATTACTCCTATTCTTTGTTTTATCTTTAGCTAAAACTGTTTAAAGATACAATTGGTTCATCAATGTCTGAAAATGTTAATTTAAAATCTGCTTAAAAATTTAAGCTAATTTTGATGTAACGAATTTTTTCTCACGGGATTACAAAAGTTCAACAATAGGCAGTAATGTCAATGTGCATGTGATGTAAGAAAGTTAAGAAACCTCATGTTTCACTATGTCAAAAATTCCTTAAATAACTGATTATAGCCCTGCTATATGAAAAATATGGTTTCAATCTCATCTCATTAAATATTTGCACTGTTTCTCGTCTAGTCGATTCGGAACTATGAAATTTACCTCAGCAGTATTACCAGAATCGCATTAAAAAGTCATTACATACAAGAACCCATTGCAATTACTAATATTTGTAAATCATATCAAACAAGAAAGCTTTAAAAGGCAAGGTCGTATAAATATTAATAGCCAAATAGTGTATGTTTCTGAAGATTTCATGAGCTATAAAATTAGAAATAAAGCTGAGAATAACACAACCCTATTATTTGAACACAATGGTTTATTTAATAGTTCTCACATACATATACCACCTTAAATACCTTCATAATGATCCAAACGAAAGTTTTGAAATTCAAACAATACAAATCTCAGTTCTAAAAAATTCTTGGATGAAATAGGCGTGCATTCAACTTGCAAGTTGCAACAAGGGTACAAAGGCAAATATTCATTTAAAATTACAGGGCATAGTAAAAGTGTAATAAGAGAAAAAATAGAATGATGATAATCATAATGATGATGATTATTATTGTGAGAATCTTTTATATTATTATGACACAGAGTCTGAATGTCTGTCGTAAATAATTTTCACAGCTGTTATATTCCTCACACTTTTGTTAATGTTGACTCTTTGCCTTTGCTTGTGTGTGAATTGAATCTAGGAGAAGGTTTGACATGACTTCTCTTAAAATGTCACAGTTCCCGTTCCCTATCAGCAAAAAATATGTAAGGGGCAGAGAAGGACGGGGTAAAAAATTATGATGAGTGACTACTGTGATCGAAGTTGTAGCTTTTTCCTTGCATGGAGTGAATAAAATGAAAGGATTCCAGTGGACAGATTTTTCGATTTAATCAAAAACGAAACAGCAGCAGCTTGTACATAGAAAAGTAAAAAATAGTTGTCGACCCTAGTATTTTCTATACTACATACCCTCATACTACCAATAAAGACGAAGTCAAAATATTAGATTAGGCCAAATTTTATTTTTGGGCAGGTTGCCCTAATATTTTATCCAAAGGAACTGGAACTCCAGAACTGATTACAAGATGACAAAAATTTGTCACATACTTTAAAGACGTCTAACATGCAACATTTGAATATATTCAGAATAAGAACGTGATTCCGGGTCACAAAGCAAGGCCCAGTGATGATCTTATGAAATGGAACAATCTCGCTAAAAATGTGTAAAAGAGGGCATGTGGCCGAGAAAGATTAAATTCTCATTTTGAATCCCTCTGTTTCACCCTTTCAACATTGCTTCGATATATATAAGCTTATAAATTTCATGGGTATAAAACTATTGGCTCTTCACACCAAAATATAAAGGGCATAGGGCATAGTGCAATTTAAAATCAAACCATGAGGCAAAGTCGAGACTGGAAGAGAGTGAGAAAGATCTTTAATCCAAAACACTTGCTACTATCCACATTTGATTCAATTTACAGATTGAATTCAATCCTTTTCCCTTTCATCGTCAAAACTAATCCTCCGAGAGAGAAGAGAAAAATAGATATAAACAAACTTGGTCTGTGGTGTATACATGTGGTCGGCCGTAGTAGTAATAATAACGAGGACGAATTGCTTCTTGGCTCAACTTAGCTTGTATGGTACCCTAGACATGACGGCTAAAGAATTTGATTTAATTTTTATTATTTTTATCAGCATGATACCGAAACGATGATGCATGCATGCAAGTTACTTAAACTTGATTTGAAATGAATAAAAAGAACGAATAAAAAGTATATCAAAACAGTATGAACATAATAACGATTGCAATGAACCTTCAAGTAGACAGAATGTCATCAATAGAGTTTACCCGATGTTGATTCCCATTTTTTTAAATGTTCTGAGTTAAACTTTATTACCTAATTTCAATTTCGTATTAATGATATAGACCTTATCGGTAATATCAATTAACTCCGCCCACAGGCACTTTAAGGATTGTAAGAGAGGCTCAATCCATTAAACAAACAACTTGTAATGGATTCTGAGTATTTTTCAATTATGACAATAAGGATCATCTGATAGTAGAAAATAAGATTATCAAGAATGTTTTGAGTAAGCAAAAAAATTAATAGGATTTGCAATAACCCAAAATGGCATTCTAATCCATGACATGCATGGCTTTAAGATTGGCTTAATAAACAAGGTAGGTTTATTACTTTGTTTTCTACATGGAACTTGGCCTCGGTCTCACTACAGGGTTAGCACGATTAGAAGTACATAAAAAATTGATCACAAAAAGTTGTACCACTATAGAAGACAAACCAGCATCACTTCAATTACCTGAATAACAAGAGCGTAACGAGAAAAATCCACCAAAATAATAATTCATCGTAGTAGTAATCTAATGTTGCCATTCATTCATGCGGGTTTGGATTAAATACGGAAAGATGAACCTGCAATTAAGTTAGTTTGTCATGTGTAATATTTCAAATTGCTTTTGGTTACATTCTACTCCACCCATTTACCATTAAAAAGGCTTGGAAAGCAATTCAATAGCGTAACTTCTCCCTGATTTGGATTTAGTAAATTTTGCTTTTGTATTTACGTAACATTGCATGATCAAATCAGATGCTAATCTTTGACTTTCATAGCATTTGGTACTGTAAGGAAGTAGAAAGATATAATATTTTCAAACTTCATTATACTAAATTTAAGCCCTTTAAGTTTAATAGTCAGCAGCATCGCAGCTCATTATCCCTATTTTATGATCTCATCTTCATTAGTTGCACTATTAGACCTATATAGCAGCTCCTTGCCTACAATGAACAATAAACCAAAGGCACTACCGTAGGTATTAGCGGAAAAGTAACAGCTTAGCCGTTCACCAAGGCTGATTTCCGGAAAGTAAGACTCAAGCTCTTATAATTCTACCTAAACATAATATTCGGATTCCAAATTAGCTATCTTTGTTAGTCTACATTAAAACTAAAAACCAACCAACTGATGAGTAAACTTGCTCGTCCTACTTGAAGGAATGAAAATAGGATTACGACTTCAACTTTCAAGGAAAGGAAAGTTCAGAAAGTGTTATGCTGGCTGTTCATCATCATCACGAACCCAGTTATCAACTTATCAACTTAACTTTGGTTTCTGCATAAATTCAACCAACTTCAGTCTGACTGAAGTATCAAATTAATACGAAAATTAGAAATAGGTAAAATTTACTTCCTTGTGGTCTACTATGCTTGCCTGCTTTTCCATTGAGCATCTTTTATAATCATTTTCATCATGAGCTCTTATTACGAGCATAATATCATTATTCCAAGCAAAATGTGCTCCTTCAGCCTCGAAATTACATTATTTCTTACTTTTCTAGTTACTAGATTCAACTTCGATTTCTTGCTGAATTAGCAGTTAGTTTTGCCTTAGGTATATAAATATCATTAATATACGTAGGTAGGTATAAAGTTCCAGCTAAAGTACTCCACATTCTGACTCACTCACCTCTATGTAACAATCAGTGTATATCATCTTTCTTATATAATAATACTAACTAGTAAATAATCCAGTTTTCTCCGTTCCTTTCTCTCTTCATAGATTATGACATATTTTTTACTACCCCCACTACTCTCACTCTCACTAAACTTCCTTTTACTTATTACCTTCTGCAAGGAGCAAACATCAAGCTGTCGGATTTTCGCCCTATCTCGTCCTTCTCATCTCATTTCTTACTCATTTCAACATCGTCAGCTCGTATATCACCCACAAGGTTCACCTCCAACGTCCACCCATCCGATCGACTCATTTCATTTCTTCAAGTGAAAGAGCTTTAGCCCCATGACACTACAAAGACTACGATAATACTAAAATGTATTACTAGAGCGGATATGGAGAAAATAAACGTATAAGTGTTGGACATTTGATTTACTGAACACGGAAGGGAAAGTCTTGGCACGCATATCGCATGCAGTAGAGCTGTTGTATTTCTAACTAACGTAATACATAAAGCCTAAGCAATACATTCCTGCCAACAAGAAAATAGTCACCTTGTCTAACTAACTTCAAGGTAGAGTAGAATGACGATGGAAACTTAGAACAAGAGGGGGAAAGACCTTTCTAGACGTCGTAGTATGTAAGAAATAAGCACCTTTGCTTTTTTAGAAGGAATACTTGTCCAGGAAATACATGAAACTTTGAAACAAAATGCAATCTATTCCATGTATCAGGCTATTTAGGGACTCCTTTCTCAGCCATAACAGTTCGTTTAGTTGTCCGTCCGTACTCCATACCATAGTGCCATAACCTACGTACCCAGGGACATAACCGGTATAAAAAGTGTACAAAACTGCATTACTCAGATGGTAAGAGTGGTGCCTCTTGGTTTGTTGAATATAAAGACGAGAAAGAAAGGGAGAGAAAGTACAGTGAGATTCTCGCGTGTGAATTCGAAGAGAGAAAAACTCCAATCCAATTCCAACTTGGTAATTCCTTTCTCTACGTCTTTCTGTTGTAGACAGACTGATTCTCGCCCTTTCTCCTAACACTCCGACCAGAGAGACCAGCAGAATGCAACACATCCTATCTACCTAACATCCCTTGAGGTTGCATTTTAGATAGTGGTGGTGGTGATACCTACTCTAACTTTCCCTATGTTCAAGGCATAAACATACATACGCAAGCCTAATACAAGCAATGAAACCCCTAGATAATCTATAATAGTATATTTAAGTTTGAAATATACTCTCGGTGAGAGAAGCCAAAGGAAACTAACTACTACTAAATTACTACTACCTACTTCTATTATAGAACTTACGTGTCTTTCTACAATAGAAAAATGTAACTGTCTCCCAAGGTAATCCTAACCTTCTTTCATTGCATTACTAAAGTCATTTCCACAACGGAGTGCGAATAAAGCCCATTGACGTACTCTCTTTTCTGTCTCTCTAATAGGAGTGTGAATGGAATGAAAGTTGGAAATGGAGAAGAAGGAGTCAGAATGAAAAAAAAATATCATCGAGCCCAACTAACTCTAGAATTCACTAAGAACTCTCGGCTTTTCAGAAGAGACAGAAAAGGGAAAAAAGGAAAGTTAGTATTAATAATAGGAAAGAAATGGGAAGCCTTAAGTTAAGGTGAGTGAGATTTCATTTGATTCAAGTATTATATCATCATCATCATCATCACCGTAATAATAACGATTTGAGATTGGAGAAGACCCTCGAGTCTAGAATAGAATAAAATCCACAAAAGTCTTCTCTATTTTGTCTTCTATTCCTGTTTTATTTCTCAATTTCATGATATTATTTTCTTTTATTTCGACCTGAAATATGCATGTAGTCGTATATATACGCCTCTCTCTGTTATATTTCCTATTTACTCCAACTTGTGTTTATAAGGTAGTGAATATCAACTGTATTCAACAATAAAATCCAATTAAATGTAATCCTGAATTGATTTATGGAAACGGGATTTGGCACGATAAGCCTATTCTCATATCAAGCTTAGGATTTGCTTTGCCCTCTTCTTCTGAGTTGAATTCATTGTCTACATAGCCGTATCGATGAATGTATTATAAATATACTAGAGCTTCTTTGTTATTGCCATCCATATCATGAATTTCTTTGCTAATCTTACTTATAGCAGTATTGTTGGATGGAAACTAAAAATCTAATTTGCAATGTATCTTTTTAGACTAATCTTCAATATCTTTGAATCCAGTAAAGTAATCCCAGTAACTTTTTGGTCTACGTATTTGTTAAAACACGCCCACTCTATTGGAAATAAATGAAATGTCAGCTTTCTGTTTTTGCAAATAATTATCACATTTTAGTATGACATAAAAATAAATGCATCTAGGTAATATTGGTATAATCAGCAATATAATATTATAAATCAACAATCACTACCTTTCCTTAACCTTCGTTTAATACTCTCAAGAGAAAGGCACATCGTGAGACCCCATTACATTAGCTTAATGAAAGATTTCGATTTTGTAATAAAAAATGCTCCATCTTTTATAGCATCTTATGCCCTAGCACCGAAAGCTTTACTTTTCATTTCTTCTGTAAAGAATTTCTCTTCCTACTTTCTATTCCCACAATACTTATTTTCCATTTCCAATGTACACCACAAAAAATAACCAACCAAGAAGCCACACCAAAGTACAACTAGTTTTATCTGCAATGCAATCAGACTCCGATTCGATTCCACTTTATTGCTTCATAAACCACACAGGAGAGATAAGGAGGAATTGATTCGGGTGTGCAGAATAAGAATCTCTGAAATAAAAAAAACTACCGTAAACCTAATCCAGCAGAATGTTACATCGAGAAACGAATTCTCAACATTGAGCTTTATCCGATTTTTTTTTCAAATATACCTACTAATAAAACCTAGTACCAGAGCAGCTGCTGTCAACCAGTTCCAGGACAATGAAGAGGATCGTGGATCCTTGACTTAGGATATCGTCTACGGATGAGATCAGAATACATACAATCGTTAAACTTTTAGCTAGAGTGTAACGTCCTATGCTCCGGAAAGTGTTCCAGTTCCAGGCAATTGAGATTCGTTCTTAACTTGAACCCTCAAACTCACTTCGGTATACATACCACCTACAACTTACAACTTTGTGTGTTTAGAAAAGGGATATCTTATTTGCACATTCCTTAGACATGCATACCTACCAAAAATGTTTAAGAGAAAAAAAAGGAGATCGTTAGTTTACTCCGAAGAAAAGAAGCAAGTATTACTATCTTCAAATGCTATGCTTCACCAACTTGCACACATGGCTTTAGCTACATTCCACCTTTTCAATTTACTTACACACAGATGCACACACGCAGGTTTTCGAATTACTCTACTCTGGAACATGGACTATACAAAGAAAATTATTAGGAAATCTAACTCTCGTGTACTTTTAAATTTTTGAATGACATAGCACATAGCACCTTCTTTTGGGAATACGATATCATGAGACGATTTCTTTTGTAATTTTGTAATGCAAACAATGGCAATGAGTCAAAGCATAAATCTGCATAAGAATTTCGATACACATTATTTTCCCAGAGAATCAACATCCGGATATCCAATTCCACCTTTCTCACAAAGCAGTAGAATGCATTCTCCAGGAATGAATAACATAGTTTAACCTGACTGAATCCCGAAACTGAAACCAAGACCAATCGGCATGAAAAAGCATCTCTGAGAAAGTTGCATCATAGGAGTATAAGATATGATAAGATTTTATTTCGCCAGAAGAGTAAATCTGTCTGAGCTTTAAGTGAAATTCAAGATAGATGCATTCACAACTGCATAACTATGCTATAAGTACATCCAGAAGAATCAAGATAAGATACTGTGACTGACAAGTGACTGGATATCGCTGTCTGTGAGTTAACTCTCCCTGTGCGTGAGAAGTAAAGAATCTTTTTCGACGAATTCGATGCTCACTTAGCAGAACAAATGCTACAGTGATGAAAGATGAAAAATCATGTTTGCTTTGGGTCTTCGCCAGTGGCATTAGTATCAAAAGCAGATGAAGAATTTTTCAAGTTGAAGGTATCTTTTGAATTAGGAATAGATATAGCGCATCGAATCTTTAAATCTGACTGACTGGAACGGTATAATATACTACGGCACTATTATTTAATACTTCTGAATGAAATGCACACCCATTCGTATTATAAACACTATTTTGCTTTTCTCATCTCAAATGAACCAGTTCTCATCTCATTCTACGGGTACGACAGTACTGAACACTGGAAAGGATTCTGTATTTATTTAACTGAATAGAATGGTGTCATTTATTTCATTATTTGATGTGGTAAAAAACGTTCAACAAGATAAACGATTCCAGACTAATTTTATTTCTTTAAATGATGCATGCAAACATTTGACTTTGTCAACATTATTTCTTGGGTTA
>JAQGAA010000517.1:0-21767 GCA_034696425.1 Isotoma viridis
TGAGGATCGTATCAGATATTAAGCTGATAAGAACAGATACTACACTTTGATCTTAGCCAAAAGGCCGAGAAGCGATAACTACAATCTCACAGGACTTGATATCTGACCTCAAAACCAAAAATAATCCCTAGTGGCTCCAAGAAATTCCATATAAATACAAGAACATTTGGTCGAAAATCGACATTTTGGCTTGTGAGAGCTATGCAAGGAGTTTCTTTTATGTGTATTCTGTTTTTATAATTTCTAAATAATACGTCGTTAAATAGAAATTAAAAATTTAGTTGAAAAATATAAGAATTTTGCACAATTTTTGGATTTTTTTTAGCAAGAGCAAAAGTGTAGAGTAGTGTGAGTTGTGTGAGGGAGATGAGTGGGAAAGTCGGCTTTGAGTTTCTTGGTTGTGGTTGTGAATTGAGAGGCACGCGCACGAGTGCTTTTCTGTATACTCTTTCCTTTCTGTCTCGATATTTAAAAAAAAAACAATTTTCGTAAAAGAAAAAGAAAAAATTCAAAAAAATTTCGAAAAAATTATATTGTACAAGAAATCTAAAATTTGTATGTATGAATTGTAAAAAGGCTAAATTAGTTTAAAAAAGTAAAGTGAGATTTATCGAAACGTGTGAACGTGAAAAAGCTGAAAGACTACACATTTTGAAATTTTGACATTCTATGGTATTTCATTTTGACTTGACATTTTTGTTAATTTTTGTATTTATTTTACCTAAAATTCAAAACTTTAATTCGTTTTGTTTTCACCATTCCTTCCGCTATAATGTATTACTTTACATTTACAAGAAAGAACACTTAAACAACAACGCGTAAAGTAAAAAACTCTTTGCTTATAAATATATAAATTAAAAATTTAAGTACTGTCAAAATGTCAATCATAATTTTTAATTCTGAATTAATTCATTTTTTAAATTAGTTGAAAGTGAATTATGCATTAATGCATCATTGTTAAGTATCGTATATCAATATCGTATACAAGTATCTCAAGTCCTACACCTGAGTTACCTGATTGAACTAATAATAATAATTTCATCTGCATGTGTACTTTCTTAATTGCAGGTTGCCGCAGCAGTCAGCAGTCCTTTGAGTTTCTTGAAACAATATGGACCCAGATGGATGGATAACCCCAAGAAAACGTGCAAGAATAAACCCTGATGTAATTCTAATTGACGATGAGGAGGAATGTAATTCTACGAGCACGCCATCATCATCTTCTTCAGGACCACAAGCTGTATGTACTTCTTCATCATCCTCCGTTCAAACTACTTCCGGTTCCGATAACTCAGTCTCGTTATCTGTGAGTACAAGGAATGCTTGCCAATACGGATCGAAATGTTATCGGCGTAATCCTAATCATTTACTGGAGTATTCACATCCCTTATGTAATTATGAAAAATTCTTATAAAATCAGGGCCAATTCCTTCTAGCTCTTTCGAAGTTGTTTAAATCTTATTGATTTTTTTAAAATCAAGATTTTACGTTATTACAATTTACACTGTAATAATTGTTTATTCTTTATTTGTTTTTGAACTTTTCAGTAGAAAATGTTTACCAGGAGATGGAAAAGGCCCGAGACTTTTCCAAAATTCCGACGAAAATGATCCCAGAGTTGAATAAGGTTGCTGCTGACACGAATGCTGTGCTGGAACAAATTCAAGTACTAAAAGCTGCTGAATTTAACCCTAGAAAAACCAAAATTAGCCCAGTCGACTTAAAAAATACTGTTAAATCTAGTACATCATCTGTAACCGCTTCATCTTCATCGACTAGCACTGGCATAATTGCTGAAGAATCTCAAGAACAGAAATTACAAAATTCTTTACATCAAGTTCGTGAAGAAAGACGAAGAAAATATTTAGAAGCTCAGAAAAATCGTCAAAATATAAACACCCCGAAAGATAATGCAGTGAAAAATAAACCGGAGGGGATAAGAAATATGCTGGAAAAATGGGAAGCCAGTTGCCCCTTTAATTTCTTCTTGACTAAAGTGTCTTCCATTCCAAATGAAAATCAGAATGTCTTATCTGCTAATTTTGTAGGTAAGCAATTTAATTTATAAACTAATTAAAATTAATTTTGCATGAATAATATATTCCAATTTCTGATTTTGAATTCAGTTATAACAGAGCAACAAGTGTTTAATGATGTTATATGTTATCATGTATTTGTAAATTGCTTGACAGATTTATTTGACTCATCACTTGGGGAAGTGAAAGCCCTTATGCATGTTAACTACATGATTGACCCGGAGTGGATTTTGGACCAATTTACTCAAGCTGGACTAGAGTGAGTACATTCCCGTTTTACGAGAGTAGATGTTATATTGAAAATTTTAACAAAACAAATGAAAAATCAGTTCTGTATTAAATTTTTGTGTACAAAATTGTGTTTAATTTTAGAGGTAAGCCAACTTGGATAATCTTTAATGGAGACAGCAAAGACTTAGTTTGTGAGTACACTTGGCTAAAAGTTTTCGGAGTGAAATCTCCTTTTCCATATGGACATCATCATACGTGAGTCTTCCAATCACTACACTTCGTTTAAATTTCAAAAACCCGTTCTGCAATATATATTATATACGCGTAAAACGTTTTTCCTTTTAAACTCTTGGCCTAATTTTGCATTGTAATTTAAAAACTTCTAAAAAGGTTTACTTACTGTTAAAATTATGTCCTTCTCGGCTTATGGTTGGGCGTACAATGTATCTAGGTAAAAAAACCGGAAGGGTTTTTATTTTTATGACATAAAATCCTAAGTAAAGTAAACGCTCAATCTAAAAGACCGGGTTACAATTACAAGTTACAATTGTTGCATATTTTCAAATGATTTATTTTGTTCTACTTACTATAGGAAAATGAGTATCGTGCAGTATACAGACTGTTCTGTGAGATTTTTCATTTACACTGCAAACCTTATAGATTCTGACTGGGATAATCGAACGCAAGGGTAAGAAGCACTATGATAATTTTGATGCTCATAGATCTTTGAAATTATTTATTTTTAATTTGTTTTTTATTCCTCATTTTAAGGATTTGGATAAGTCCTAGTTGTCCTAAATTAGTTGATATAAAGGCCTCAGCAACTGCTGGAGATTCCTGTACACAGTTTAAGTCAGATATTATTCAATATTTATCCACTTACCCTGTTAAAGCTTCTGCTGCATGGATTGATGTAATCAAAGGTGTTGATTGCTCTCAAATCAAGTAGGCGCAAATTATGTATGAGGCATTAACTTTACAAATTTTTTCTCACGTCGTGTAATTAAAAAGGTTTTTTCGTCTAGAGTTTACCTGATAGCATCTGCTCCTGTTACTGCTCAATCCGGAACAACAGGATTCCAGTGGGGTACCTGCAAAATAGAAAAAATACTGAGGTCTTTGGACTTTGGGACAGAACCTGATTGGCCTTTAATTATTCAATGTTCTTCCATAGGTACTATTACCGAATCGTACAATAGAATATGCAAAGTTATTTTAAACAGTCAGCACATACCTACTTTTAGTCATATATGTGAATTCTGAAGGATTAATTGTGCATATTTTATGACAGGAACATTGGGCCAAGGCCCACAGGATTGGGTTCAAGGAGAATTAGGAAAATCATTGTCTGGCAAAGATAGAGGTCTAAGGGGGCCTATTCACGTAGTATGTCTCAATCAATGAATTGTTTTGCTTAATTTTTGTAAAACCGTTTTATCTAATTATGTAATTAACTTTAATTTTAAAACGTTTTATAGGTATACCCTAGTCACTCAAATGTGAAAGAGAGCTTTGAAGGACTTTATGGTGGAGGCTGCTTACCTTATTCTGTTTCAACGCATTTGAAACAAAAGTGGCTCGAAAGGCATTTATGGTATTCTTTTAGAATAGAATTATGTGATTTTCATAGCATCCCGTAACTTTAATCATTTTGTAAAATTATGTTTAAAAAGAAACATAACTTTAAATCTCGACAGCCAGTGGAAAGCAGATCGCTCAGGAAGAAGTAAAGCAGTACCACATATAAAGTCATACTGTCGAATTTCTCCTGACAATTCCAAAATGGCATGGTTTTTACTGACAAGTGCCAACCTGTCTAAAGCTGCTTGGGGTAAACTTAACAAAAAGGGTGATCGACTCTCTGTCATGTCATGGGAAGCCGGGGTTTTATTTGTTCCTCAGTTATTGGTGAGATTCCAATTTATAAATGAGCCATTTTGAAAAGTTTTAGAATAACTAGCAAAACAATTTTCAACATTAAAAGTTTATTCGAGGCGATAACTTGATACTACTTGGAATTATGCTAATTGCTAAAAGTAGCCTATTTATGGTTTTCAGATATCGCAAAACCATTTCCCTATCAGTGATGGTGATGCATCAACAGCTTCAACTAATCTTAAGTTTCCTTTGCACTTGGATATACCCGTCGTAAAATACGAAAAGAATAACAAGCCATGGTTTTTCGAAACGCTTCAGGCGCTTGTGATGCAAAACAAATAACAAAAATATTTCATAAAATTTTATAAAATGTTATTATCATGTAACTCCTTCAAATCTCCAGTGCCCTTACATTGGAAAACAATAAAAGCTGAAAAATATTCAAGGAAGCAGTTTTTTATGGCGGAATTAATTATTGGAAAATTAAGGAACATTTTTAATAAAAAAATAAATCCTGAAAACATATTGAATCTCCAACAAATACAACTTTTGGAAATGTATTAAGCATAATAAATAAGTTTAGCACTTTTAGGTAACGTGGACGCATTTAGTGTTCTATAGTTCTATGTGTAATTGTAACATAATCAATCAAATCGAAAAGTTATTGCAACTGTTACTTTCATAGCACTTGTGAATTGTGATTGGGCCGATTGGCGGATTGGGGTGTATGAAAAATGTACTTCGGACTCCAATTTCATTAAAAATTCTATTCTCTTAATTTGCGGAACACAAGACATTAATTAATTCATTGTATATTGTTGTTGTAATATGTTAACCACTGAAGCAAGAAGATTTTTTTAAATTTCTGGTTAATTTTGGATTGACTTTTTTGCAATAATTATCAACTGGAAAATCTTTAATTTCGAATTTTACAATTCTATGTACTTCTATATTACTTATCAATTCAATTCAGTAATTTTGGATTTACAAAATTGGAGTTTTTGATGAATTTTTTCTAGTGTAGTAAGAGACAATTCCTGAATTGTTTATCTTTTTTTTCAAGTTTAAATACATTTTTCTTAAAGTTATTGACGTCGAAAACTTAAGTGGCAGTTGGAATTTGTGGTCGAAAGTATTAACGATTTATGATTGGTAATCTAATAATCAAAGCATCTTAGTAGATTTCATCTCTGCCGATGTAATGGCAAATGGGAAATAAAAAATTATTTTTTAACGAAGACTAAAGTTTATTTGAAAAAATTATGTCCACTCTGAAATGCGAATATTGGGTAGATATGTCCTGAAAATCTAAACCCTCTTGAAATGTTATGGAACTAACATTGCTTTAAAAATTTGAATAATGCAGCAGGTTGATTTTTGTTCCCTGGATTATCTGATGATTCACAAAGAGTAGTTTGCTTCCAAAAACGCTTCAATTGATTATATCAAAGAATGCTAATTTCGAGATTCTTCAAAAAGTTTTTTGTTTTTGATTTCTTGTTTAAATAAATTGAAATGAAGGTGATTTAAAGCAGAAAAAAACATTTTTGTATAACTGTACTTTTGACTATTTCTGATGGACAAGTCATAGAATTTTGGTGCAGTAGTTAACACAGTTTGACCTGGTAATAGATAAGAGGTCAGGGTGAAAGCTTAAATTTTGATGGGAATTCGATAAGATAAATTGAAATATATAATTTTATAAAAAGAAATTACACTGTTTTAGATAAAGTTGCTCTTGATTTTCTACTATCTCTTCTCTCATAATAATTTGAATTCAATATGACCGTAATTTAGTTACTTAGTATACTTGTTATTTTAATTTATTTTTTCTTAAAATACTTAATTTAACAAAAACACGAGTTTGTGTTAAAATGCACGTGTTCGTTTTTATTCTGGAAAGTTAATCTTACACTTTCCTAAACGCATTAAAAAAAAAGATCTTAAGATAGAAAAAGTGATTGTTTCTTAATGCAGAACTGTCTTTTTAAAATGATAATTTTTATTAAAATCCAAACATGAATAAATACTTGTAATTGTTGTAATTTGCGTGTAGAATGAATTAATGTGTATAATTTCATGCTCATGTGGGTGGCTTGTCCCAAATAACGATTGACAATGTAACATTTTATTCTTAACAACTGTGACTTTTAAAAAAAGCGAGTTTCAACAATAAATTAATTCTCTACCAGTATTATTGTGTCATGTCATGTCACTATCTTTAAAACATGGATAAAAATGAGTACATTTGTACAAGTTTATTACAAAGCTTATTGTTTACATGTCTCACTTTAAAAAAATTATGGGGCACGAGATTCTTGTCCTTTTTGTTTCTTTTAGAGTTATTTTTGGTTTTATCTAGGGGCGTATAGAATCTTTGGATTCAAAGGTGTTAAGTAAAAATAGATGATCTTTTGTGTGTCGATTCAGTTCTATAGAGAAAATAGAGATTGAGACAAATTTGAAGGTTTTAAGTTTTTTTAGATGATGAATAATAACCTTTAGGGTATAGTTTTTCCTAGTTAATTTAAAAGCTTTAAATAAATATAAAGTTTTGGGGGAAAAAATCGTTGCTATTTACAAAAATATGTTGAATTTGGACAAGCTATAAATTGTAATTTTAGGGAAAATTCATCATCAAAAATTTGCAATTTTCCAACTCAGAGGCAGATGTGTAATTAAATTAGTAATTAAAAGACACAGTGAAGCTGTGTTGGTAATAAAGTTGTTAGGCTTTTAGAGGATTTTTATAAAATAAATCGTACCTAAGTTTATATTAAATGGGAATCTTATATAAAAATTTTTCCATCTCGGTTTGGAGTTAACACCCCGGCACAAAAGCTTTATCAATTAAAGATAGTAATGCTTGAACTTTTGCACATTTAAGATTATGATGTTTGAAGTTTAGACTAAATCCAAAGTACATTTAAAAGGATTCTTTAAGTTTTTGAAGAGTTTAGTATTTTTATTTCTGAAATAAATGAGAACCTGCTTTTCCACAGATTTTATGGTAAAAACTTTTAATTACTCTGACTGATGATAAAAATGTTCCGGAAAACACTTTCATCCAAAACACACGGTAAGCTTAAACACGCATCATAAAAAAATCATATTTTTACAAGCAAGTTACCAAGTTAGAAACCATGTTTAAAAATAATTTTTAAAATGTAACACGACTTCCAATAATAAAATGGTGTTTGAAACACAGCTGAATTCTACAGTTAATGAAAGTTACATGGTAAGTTAAACAAGTATTTTGTAGTGCCGGCACTAATTAAAAGTGGAACCTAAAAATCCTTATAAATAAATATAAAAGGTGATTGTCCTTCCAAAACAATAAAAACTTAGGAAAAATAGTAATCAAAGTAATCATTATAATAGCCTAGGTGTTGATGATGATCTAGGATGTCTTCAGACTGTACAAAAATAACGTCACAATTCCTTAAGTCTTTTACGACAGCGACAGATTGTCTAAGAAACAGACTTCAGGGAACTGTTTCAATATAAAAGTGAATTATCATCATGCATCATGGCGTGCATTTCCGATTCAACCTTTGACCTTTTATCTCATTCAAAAGGATAATGGTTAATTCAAATTAATTAATTAATTAAGGATAGCTACTGTTTTAATCATCAATTCTACTTGGTCTGAATAAACACAGGAATTTTACGTTTTTAAAAACATGTAAGGTATGAATGGCCCAACAAAGGTAATGAAATAATGTAAGAAAAAAAATAGTTTTATGATATTTTATGAGGTTGGTGAAGAGTTTGTTTGAGTAGATGAGTGTGTCACGGTCACGGTCCAGGGCTCCCAAAGGTCAGCGGACCATTTACTTACACAATAAAAATTTACAAAGAAGCAACCGAAATGCACAACCGTTAGTTAACAAATCTAGGCTTCCTTACTACTTTATTTTTATTTTTGTACACAATTAAAAGTTAAAATCACTTTTGCACTGTTGCATTCTACATTTTTATAACACCTTTTAACTTCAAAACTTAATAGCATTCCATTATTTTTAACCTTCTTTTTACAATTAGAACCCCTTCGGGTGCAAACAATTTTACTGATAATTATTTTAAGAAATATTTTTAGGTTTCATAAGTTTCATAAAAAATGTAATCCAACCTTACTACTACTAATTCATAAGTTTAAAAAAATAGACTTAACATTAACGTTAAAATATTTTAAGCCCTCTAGGGTTTTAATTTTAAGTAAACCTTAATGTTGTAAAATTCCTCTATGAATCTTTGCATTTAAAATAATCCGTTGAATGAAACTTAATGCCTAAAAAACCACTCAGATAATTATATATTATCTCTTTGATGGGCATCTAATTTAAAAATTACGGTACTATTAAACCCATAGCCATAGCATCTTTCTTAATCTTTAAAAATAATACACGCTAGCTGTTGTAATTGATAAAAATAAACATAAAATAAGTACAGAGCTCATAGATTACTCCTGTTAGATTCACCTCGTATACAAAATTCGACACAAGTTATTATACCCTACCTACCTGTCTGTGTGGATTATCCCTTGACAAATTTAATTGATAAAAATGAGAACGCACGCTTTTTATATGGGCAAAATCTTTGTAGATGTTTTCAGTGCTTTGATGAAACTTCAACAAGGTGCATCATAATAGTAAATATTTATTTATAATTTAAAACGGTTAACTAATTCATAGAGTTCTTTAAGAGAACTTAAGAGTTTTAAATCAGTTAACAAGATTACAAAGTTTAAGACCTTTGACCTGGGTTGAATCAAGATGAAATCTGCAGTTGGATTTTTCATTTCATTGGGTGTTTTGCTTTCTTGTGTGACATGCAGTCCGAAAGGTTTAGGTACATTTTTTTTAATACTGAATTTTAATTGGGAAAAGATACAAAAATTTTGAAATTTTTTGAAAAATTTTGTTTTTGTTAATTAGTGAAAGAAGACAGACATCTGCCTTCATCAAGTTGTTCCAAATTGCAATACGAAGTACAAAAAGCGATTTTAACAAATGAATGGGGTCTTGAAAACCTTAAATTCCAACAGCGTCTCAAGCGTCATCCAAAGTATATTGTTACAATTCAACATATCAGATCTACTCATGATCCTCTTATAGAACTAAGATGCCCGGGTAATGAATTGAGTAACAAGTTGGAAATTTATTTCCATGAGAGTCGATTTACTGCTGAGTCTGTTAGACTTTTTGATATTCAATCAATCTTCCCTATTCATTCGGGATCACTTTCGGTTAAAATTAAGTTAGAGCCTTTGGTAATTATGTTGGACCAAGGAACGGATATTGCTTTGGGAATTGCTGATATGTATTGGAATCCTTTGAATCAATCTGCTTTACATGTAAGTTCTAAGCAGAGATAATTTAAGATATTATTAATATTACGTATTTCACTTTATTTTTCAAATTAGAAATAGACTCAAATGAATAGCTTTTAAATTATTATTATTATTTGATTTTATCTACAATCTTAGAAATTTTAAGTTCAATTAGTTGTTTGTTTCCTTCTGTTTTTTTTTGTTTTCGTGTTATAAAAGCAATAACAATTTTGAAATTGTTTTCCTTAAATTCATCAAACCAATGTTGTTTAATGCAGGTTGGTTTCCTTTAATGTTAACTTTGTTTCTAAGTAGTTCAACTTTGCCAAATATTTGTAAACTTTCATAACTAGAATGTACGTGTCATGTTTTTAAAATTTTACAAGGTGCTTTAATCTGTGTTTTAAGGTTGGGTAAGAAAACTAAAAATAGTTTTACTATTTACTATCAAGAATTGATAGGAATTACGTAATTTTTTTAAATACTTGAGTGATCGGGGGTCAGGTTAATTATTACTAATTAAAATTGACTGAAACGTTTAAAACTCTTTTAGGCTGAAGCTGCAAATAAAGAACACAGAGAAGATGAAGAGTCCTTGATAGACTTGGAAAAGGAAATCGAATCAGTATTTGTTCGAAGAATAAAACCCGATGTGCAAAAACAAATTAAATCCTTGGTTGCAAATACAGCAAAGGAATTTTTTAATAATAATCTTGTTCGTTTCTAATTGTTGTAATTAAGACGAAAAGAAAAAAAAATCATAATTATTTTTAGAAATAATTTTTGTACCTGATTTTAGGAAAAAAGCTTACTCTTTGTAACTAATGTTAAAATCCTTTAGGTAGGAAAAAACCTGTAATATCTTTATAATTATTTATGTATCATTTATATTTTGTGTTTGTTTCAGTCGAAATAAATAAGTTTGATGTTTATGAAAATCATTAATTAGTTTGCATGCTTAATTAATTGATTTTTTGAATGAAGATGATTAATTAAAATTAATTAAAGTAAAATGATTAATTGAATTGTATTACATTTCTTAATGAATGTATCATACATGTGCGGTATGCAGATTTTTGAACATTTATAATAAACTTTTAATTTATTGACCTTTTAAACTTTGACATGGTTCTTTCAAAATTCATTATCCTTGATTATATCCGTAGTGTTTTTCCATTCTTACAAGTACATAGAAAGGCTTTGACCTTTGAGTATAACACTCCAGCGCTGGACTACTCATTGCAACTTATACGCAAGGTTCAAAGCCTTTTAGATCTCACTGGTCACTGATTTCACTCTCTTCTCACGCTTCTCACAGTGTCATTTTGTCAGTGTCAGTGAAGGATTGACTGGTACGTGAAAGGAAGTGTCATATTTTCATTTTCTCTTCGTTTGTCATTTTTCTGAAATTTCGAAACTTTAATACGTTTTTGAAATGGACGCAGGCATTCCAATTTCTCTCCCTCAGGCAAAATCAGATTCAGTGTTTGCTAATAATGCAAAGGCATTGATAAGCCAGCCACATCCGTTAATGATTGATGTTGTAAGTATTCATTGTTACTGTATTCGTTACCTTTGACCTTTCTAATGAGAAATGAGTTTGACCGAATTTTCATTATGTATTCGTTTTTGATACAGGTTCTGAAGCAGGTGTTCGGATACCTGGACTCGTCTTCAAGTTCAACGCACACATCAATGAAAGCAGCTCGACAGGTGTGTCACAAATGGAACGAATGTATCAATCAACAATTTTTCTCCAGATCAATCATCATGAAGAGATTTAATGCTCGGATGGATTCTTTACTCAAAGCATTTCCAATAAGAGATAATCCAGACTCAAGAAGAATTATGAAAACATCTTTGCAAATAAGTCCACAATGGTTTCACAGAGAAAAATTCCGTGAATGGATGCAATTTTATGGACCAAAATTAAGGAAAGTGAGTCTAACAGGAAAAATCGACTTGGAACGGGATCTCTATCCATTGATTCATTCATGGTGTACCAATTTAGAAGAATTAATTCTGAATGAAGTGAATCTTACAGAAATACAACGGACAGGAGTTCTACTCAGCCTTGAAACTGCTCCTAAATGCAATCTGAAACATCTTACAGTTTTAGCAACATCAAGGATCAATTATGTGGAATCATCTACTACAGCAGCAATGTATGTTTTGTTACAATGCAATAATTTGGAATCTCTTACTTTACATTGTAGTATGGCTTTTACGTATACACATGCGGTGTCTCCAGCAACTTTTTCAAGAGATTTCTTCAGAAAGGCATCAATTCAAGATACAGAGATTTTCAAGAATTTGAAGAAATTAGAACTTTTCGAATTTGATTCGGAGCTTCTTCCAATTCTTGGCAAACTTGATTTCTCAAGTTTGAGGGAAATGAGTGTAATTATGCATCATTTCCGATGCTTTGGACCTTTCTTGAGTTTATTTTCCAAGACTTTGGTAAAGTTGCATGTGCACATTGAAAGTGGGAGGGGTCTTGATGATAGGGGTGTTGTTTATCCGAAAATGCCGAAACTGGAAGAACTTACTTATTCATACTCTTCATTCGTGGACATGGAACTGTTGCGCTTCCCAACACTAGTATACGAGGATAATACCAGTGATGACGAGGGGTATCATCAAGAAATGCAAATTTGGACATCTGCTCGAGTGATTATTAATTCAATGCCTGGGTTGAAATCTTGGAATGTACGGCAGTGTAAGATGCAGTGGATTAGCAAAGGTTTGAGTTACATTTTTAACTCTTCTTTGTCAAATGGGGATTGTAGACATGGAAGTTGTGTTCACGTGGAACAATTGTTGATGGGAACGGGATTCACGGTAGTTGTGCAACCTGGAAAAGCCCCTTTGACTCTGCCTCACACTAATGAGTCTTTGGAACAGCTGGAATTTGTATGTTGCTTTAGAAGACCGGACCTGATTTCAAAAGTGACAACTGCATTTATGAACCTTCAAGGTTTGTCGATTTGGATTCAAGCTACTGATTTGTTTGCATTTTTTGTTCATCTTAAATCTCTGGAGAAACTCCGGTGCCTAAAGATTCAGCTTAGTATGAGGGTGCAAGACTTTCCGAATGCGGTCAACTCTAATCTTCCGTTTTTTAAAAGTGAGTAAAATCCCGATGAATTAGTATTAGGAAAATATAGGGACTTATTTGCATCAATCTATTTTTTAAACTATATTCTATGCTTGAAGTTTATGAGAGACTTGTTTTTTTTTGTTTTAAGGTTTGAAGGAGCTGACCTTTGAGAAATCCATCACAGGGACAAAATTCATCCCTGGTCATTATATTCCTCATGTGGATGAAGCTCTAACTGGATTTGCTGAGTGTAAAACGCTGGAAATTCTGTCATTAAAAAGCCTCAATGTATGAACTTTTTCTTTGAAACATATTTCCCTTGGGAAATCCATACAATATACTATTTTTATGCATTACAGTACATACTAATGATTCATTCAATTTGTTTGAATGCAGATTGACTCAGCGGAATTACAGAGACTTCAAGCTGCGCTGCTGAAAGCTAGACCGGATCTTGCCTTGAATTCATCATAACGCTGCTACTTTGGAGAAATTGAAATGAACTATTTGTTGTAAAAGTTTTGAGTTCTGTTAGTTTTAACATTTTAGTGTGCATTCATGTTTAGCATTTACAGATGAATATTGCATGAGTTTTAAATTATAGAGTATTATAAAAAAAACAGAATAATCTTACAGAGATAAGATTAATTACAATATGAAATGAATAGTTTAATATCAAAACTGTAACAAGTTTGACTAGTTGAGTCAACAGAATGAAAAGCCAAAATTGAAAGAACTTTACCTATGATAATATAAACAAAATGTTACATTTTAAGTTGAAAAATACTAAATTAAAATGGTATTGAATTATGATATGTTATTATTATAGGCAGTAAATTGCTAATAATTCAGAATTCAATGTGTCCAATATTGATATCATTAATCTATATCTTCCTATATTGAACGCAGCTACAGGTCTTCTTGAGCTTGGTGTCTGGCTGAGTTTTGAGCTGACCATATCCAATTAAAATTAATTAAGTTATTTACACTCTATTATGGAGATAACCCGTGACTTCATTGTCCTCTACTTCAACCAAGTTATCTAAAGTAAATAATTAATTGCTCAAAGGATTTCAACAAATAATCACAATTTAAATTTACACACTCCACTCGACTTATAATTTTGTACAATTAATTAATTTCTAAAAATTGCATTCCTGATTACTATTTGAAATGCCCGTTTATATTCTCCATATAACGATTTAAAAATAACTACCGTAAGGTATCTATTTCTAACTGACTTGATTACAAACCGTTACCAATACCATGCATGCAGAGTGCAAAAAGGGAAAATACAAACTTATCAATCAATGTCAAATTCAAGGTGTCAATCATGCAACCACTTTACTTCTTTAGACGATCTGTGATAACGATAACTTAACATTTCATTGCCATAATTAATTAAATTTTCATAAGTTGATTGATTACGATTTGCAAACAACACTTTTGAAACCCAAAATCACTTGAGATAAGATTCCGTATTTTTATAATGTGGTTAAAATTAAATTTTGCATCTCTCACATTTCATCCACACCCACTTACCATTAAAGTATTTAAAGAAGGATTTCCTCTCAAAAGACTTCAGTCTAGTCCTGCCAGTTCCAGTCCAGTCCAAGATTTGCAATATTTACAAACATGTCCAAAGCCCTTATTCTCATCTGCTTGGCAGCTGCCGTTGCAGTGGCCCTTGCAACTCCAGTGGTCAGGCCTTTACCTCCAACAAAACCTCTCAATTGTACGTTAAACAAACAAACAAATATATTATAAATTAAAAATAAAATACACAGTTCTGATTAAATTTCATCAATGAATTGACTAATTTGTAATTATAAATTTAGACACTCATGAAAGGTCCCCCATGAACAGACCCGCCTGTGGCATGAGATTAACCGAAGAGCAATCAAAATCCGGAGTAATTGATGAACGTTATAGATGGTCGGGTGGATTTACTGTCCATCCATCAAGGGATTTCAGTAAGTCAAAAGTCAAATTTAAAAAAAATTGAAATCAAGTAAGTAAATTGCAATTTTTGACTTTTCTTACAGATCAAAATGAATTCAACGTGATCAACGATGCCCTTTACGAATTGTCCCAACATCTCTGCATCCAAGTCCTCATGTGGCCTCAAGATTCCAGCCCAACTGGAGATTACGTTGAGATGATGCGTGGTGGTTCTGGTTCAGGATGTTGGTCACAGGTCGGCAGATTAGGAGGCAAGCAGGAGTTGAACTTGCAATTTGATGGGTGCATTTACAAAGACATTGTTATGCATGAAAGTATCCATGCTTTGGGTTATTTCCATGAACAATCCAGACCAGATCGAGATGATCATGTTAACATCCTTTGGGATAATATCAGCCCTGGTAATTTGAAGTTAACTGATTGATTGATTGATTATGAATGATAAGGGCTTATCTGGTAATTTAATGATTTGTATATAGATATGGCTTATAATTTCGATAAGATGATGGACACCACAACATTCGGTGTTGGTTATGACACCAGATCAATTATGCATTATGGAAGTACTGCTTTCAGTCAGAATGGACAACCTACCATTCTCGGAAAGGTATTTTATACACACAATAAATGCATTTATCATCCATCGTGGTTCTTTTGTCATTTTTATACTATATTATGCATAATTTATGATTTCTAGGATGGAAGTGAAGTTGGATCACAAGGCGTTCTTACTGGAAATGATATTGAAAAATTAAAGAAAATGTACAATTGCTAAAGTACAAGAATTAAATCTTAAGCTAACTATTCCGATGTTTAAAAATTAAAAAGCATTGTTGTGATATTTTATGAATTAAAAATTAATATTTTGAATTAAGAATAAAAATTAAGAAAGGATTCAGAATTCATTTCATAATTTCATTGGAATTTTTTGGAAATTTTAATTTCTCATAGAATAGTGCAGTAGAAGGCAAGATTGCTCGTAGAGACAAAGACGCGTTGCTCTGCTCGTTACTCATGCGCAAACGTAATGTCAATGACCCTTGCTTGAATAAAATCTACCTGTCGCTGTCATGTCAATCTGCCAAGTCAAAAAAGTCAGGCTGTCATTGTCATCATTGCATTTTCATAATTTTGATGTGACATTTGACCTTTGACACTGGTGCCAAGTGCCATTATTAATCGAGTTAATCCTTGATCGCATTACAAATTGTAATTGAATTATCATTGCGTTGTTGTTCAATTAAAAAATTTCAAGTTCCCGAGTAAAAAAGCCATAATCATGTCAACTGCAAAGTCATCGCTAACTTCATTGACCGACAGTGACAATAAAGTTGCAGAAGTGGAAGAGTTGTTTGCTGAACCACACCCCCTTCTCAACGATGTGGTAAGTAGTTTAAGGTTAAACAAAAATGAAAAAGTTCATGCCTTTCTTTCTATTTTATTAATTAGGTTGTCTAATTAACATATTACATAATCAAATATTATAATTAATACGTTTAATTAACTCAAAAACAAAAAACGTATTTATTTACACACAGGTTCTCAAAGAAGTCTTCAAATACCTGGATTCACCTTCTTCGAAGCCTTCGCTCATAACGTTGAAGAATGCAAGAAGCGTTTGTCAAAAATGGAATGAATCCATCAGCCAGCGTTTTTTCGCTCGATCAACCATAATGAAACAAAGTCATGCCCGTTTGAATTCTTTACTCAAGATATTTCCAATAACAATGACAGAAACTCCAGATCCAGCACCATCAGTGTCAACACCAATTGCCAAAATAACATCTTTGAAAATCAGTCCACAATGGTTTGAAAAAGAAAAGTTTCGTGAATGGTTGGAATTTCATGGACCAAAATTAAGAAGAGTGACATTAACAGGAAAAATCGACTTCGATCGTGATCTCATTTCCTTGCTATTTAAATGGTGTACTAATTTGGAAGAGTTAATTTTAGATGATGTAACGGCAAGTCAAGATCTGGTGGGTTTGGGACAGCAACATCAATTTTCAGAAAAATGTTTTCCAAACATTTTGAGGATTATGGAAGAAAGTCCAAAATGCAATTTGAAACATCTCACAGTGTTAACACTCAACAGCAGCAACAAATACATGGAGTCAGTAGCAATAGCAGTGGTCTTGGTTGCTTTCCATGTTAAGCATTTGGAATCCCTTACTTTACATTGTCCTTGGTCCGATTCAATTTTAGATGTTCCTCATCCACATCCAACTGTATTGCAGATTATGGAATCTGATTTATTTGATCAGTTTATAGAACAGATGTTTCAGTCAATTCTTAATAGCTTGAGGCTTAGGGAGATTCGGGTTTACATGACAAACGATATTCCTTTCGTATCGGATTTGAAGTATTTTGCTGAAACTTTGGTAAACTTCCATCTGCATGTAGAGGATGGGAAACGTGTTAATAATGCAGAACTTATTTTTCCGCAACTGGTCAAAATGGAAGAACTTGTTTACTCATATTCTTCAGCCTTAGGTTGTTTCGATCAAGGGGACAGTGGTAGTGCAGGCAATGAGGACTTTGGTGAAGATGCTAATCATGGAGAAGAAATACAGGCTGGGCAGGCTCTAATATCGTCTAAAATGATCATTAATTCGATGGCAGGGTTAAGATCTTGGATAGTGAAGCAATGTGATGCGAGATGGATGAGCAAAGGTCATGTTTCAAATTGTTATTTTACGAATCGGAGTTGTGCATCTGGACGGTGCAGTCATGTGAAAGAACTCTTGGTTCGAATGGAAGTTGTAGTGGATCAAGTCGCTTTGTCTATAACTCATGAGAGTTTGGAGAAACTGGAGTTTTCATGTTGTTTCAGAGAACCGGAAATGATTTTGAATTTGTCAAGTGTTTTTGTAAACCTGAAAGATTTATCAATTTGGATCCGATCGACGGAATTGCATGCATTTATTGCTAATCTGGTATGTCTGGAAAATCTGGAGCGTTTCAAGGTTCAGCTTAGTATGAATGTGCAAGATTTCTCGATTGCTATCAACTCGAACTTGTCTCTTTTCAAAAGTAAGAAAAAATTCTTTAAGTACTGGCGAGATGATTTAAAAAATGTTTGGAAGTTCAAAATCTTTGAAATTTAGGCTGTTTAAATGGAGTTGTCTTTGTTTTTTAGGCCTGAAGGAACTTTGTTTCGAAAAATGTAATGGACTAAGAGATCGCAAGGCGATTCATCATATTGCTCGTGTGGATGAAGCTCATACTGGATTCTCTGAATGTAAAACGCTTGAAATTCTTTCGTTTAAGAGTATTAAGGTATGTATTTCATGTTTTAAGGAATTTGAATTTTGTTACATTAAATGTTATATTATAGGTTAAAAGTATAATGTATTGATCATTAATTTATTTTTGTATTCTTTAGATTGACGTCCAGGAACTAAACATACTTCGAGAGGCTCTTCTGAAATCAAAACCGAATCTGGCAGTAAACGCAGAACACTGCTATTGAAATTAAATTTTTTCGATTCGATTGTGGTCAAGTTACAAGTTTTGTTTCATGTTATTTTTAACACATTGAGGGCATTTATACACAGCTAATATATTTGGATATTTTTTAGCAAACATTAACATAGTGATACAAAATACTTATAAAATAAAAATTATAAATATCTTTAAACTGTAAAATTATTGCTAAGATCCCACTAAGGATAATCCTAATAACCAACCATTGTTGTTATTAAAATTATAAGCTTGTTAACCTTTCTCGCTTTGCTCATTCTTTGTTCCTACAACTTTGAACAAATAAATTGCCTTAGAATAATAATACTCAAGAAATAACAAGATACTCAAGATAACGATAAAAATAATGCAATGCTTAATTTTGAATCATAATAGCTCAATTACCTAAAGCTAGTAGTTTCATCAAATTCAAAGTTATTTCATTTCAAAAGTTTTTATTCCTGTAAAAAATGCCCACTTTATTATTTAGTATTAATATAATTCCATCAAAAATGTATATTAAATTAAAACAAAGTTAACTAATACTTATAAGATATACATAATACAGTAAAATTCTTATTAGAATTAAGGAATAATCAATTAGACAACTGGCATTTACGGATCATTTTTAACAATGAATACTTTTACAGATGGATTGATGGATACTATATTACATGTATAATTATACTGACATAGACAAGAATAGGAATTAAACGTGGTATAAAAATACTGTATACTGAAATTAAAATAGCTGCAAAAATATCAAAATTAAGAATTCATAAGATTATAAATTGCTAGACTGCTAGAGCTCTGTACAATCAAGAATACTATGTAATTTAAGTAATTTTTATGAGTTATGTTGTATATATATGAGTCATGAGTGCAGCAAAATTCTATTGCTCGTAAGTATCATTTAGAAAAATATGTCATTCAGTCTTACAGATTTATTTCTATGAAATCTCGTGAGCTTGTCCTAAGAATCCTTCTAAAAATAACACTGCCAAAGGAACTCGCTCATCTTCCCATTCTATGCAGATTGCGTTATAACTATATTTTGAAAACCTTTTGAAATTTAAATCTCGTTCAATTCCCGAATCTCTCTCTCATCCAACAGCTTTAATCCTATTAATCCATCAGTGGAGCCGAATGCAGCAATAGAATTAATCTTCACTTTCTTCCACCACTTCGTCACACAGTCCATTTCCTCCAACACCCAATACCTTTTAAATATACTTACAGATAAATACACCGAGCTCATGACAAAACAATTGTTTCGGACAATTTCATGCATCTTTTCCATAATGTATAAAGCTTTCTTCTCCCATTCTTTATTTTTCTCTAACTTGGAACATATAATTTCAATGGAATAATCCAACAAATCAAAATTCGTTTTCGCATATCCATTTTCATCACGAAGAGAAATTATTGTTTCGATTCTGGATAACTGAGTAGGCAAATCGTCGATTGACTCCAGTCCTTCAAGTCCTTGACGTATGAGATCCACAGTACTTTTCACTTTTTGTGAAATCCAAACCGGTTCATTTCTTTCCATCTCACATGCTCGGCATTTACATTCAAACTGGCGTAATTTCATAGCATCCATACGATCCGGTGTTTTAGGTGACCAATAGCTTATAGTGATCTCTTCATCTTTTTTAATATCCTTTAAAGCTCTAATGACCATAATATCTCCAAAAACCGAGTAAAAAGCGTTGCTGTCAATGCAATTATGATTCAGGTATGAGGGGAGTATCCAAAGTCCTGAAAAATCCACACCTTCTTTTCCTATTGGATTGACATCCTGTTTGCTTCCAAATGCATTAAATTTTACAATTGCTTTTATTAAATTCAATTCATTCTTGAGATTTGAGGGATCTTGTTTGTCAAGTGCATCATGGTTAAAAGTTGTAGGCATATCGACAGGGCCAGAGTACAGATCAAAAAACTCTTCGCGAATCCTGGGTTCAACAGTTAGATTATTACATATCAATGCTTCGCAACACTCTTCACTAGTCCATCCAGAAACGTCTTCAGAATCTTTCATGGAATCCTTGAAAGCTTTTACATCTTCATCAAAAACAATGCAAAATGCTTTTGAGCAAATTATAACTTGTCCCATGGGAATATCTTCTGTAGCCAGGATGCCTCGTCCCTTTCCAGCTACTGGAGAAACTTTTACCGGTCCTGTGAACTCTCCAAAGTCATTTCTTTGCTCTTTTGGAAGTTTAAGCAAATCTAAAATATATATTTTTCCTTGGGATTGTTTCAGTATTTTATGGGATTTTTCTTCAAGATTTTTCAAGTCTTGACTTTTTGCTAAGAGTTCCAAAGGAATTTCTTTTTGTATAAAGTCCCATGCTTCTTTGTATTTCCTTAGACCCCAAAGACTTTTGACTTTTCGGAAGAGACATTTTTCATGAGATGGGTTTTGTCGAAGAACTTCTTCAGAATCTGTTAAGGCTTTGGAATAAAGTCCCATGTTAATGTAACAAGCAGCTCGGTTGGATAAAAGGTTTATGTTTGTAGGCGATACGCTTAATGCAGAGGAATATGTCACTGCAGCTTCACCATATAGCTTTCTCTTAAATAATTTGTTTCCAAGCGATTTCTGATAATTTGTCAACGTTTCAAGCATATCCAACTGATTTTGGTTGAGTGGGGTTTCCATTTTTATTTCGAATTAAGAGTTTTGTTCGTAGGTTAAGTTTGTAAAAATCTGAAATCCTACCCTACCCGGTCTGGTCCACGTTGCAAAGTTGTTTGTTGAAGGTTCTGCTGGACAAACGCAAAATGTGAAATGGTCTATGAGAGTTATGACTATGAATTTGATCCATGAATTAGTATTTATTACACTAATTACTACGCTACATAATAATATTTTATTAAAAGTCTTACAATTAGTTTAAACTTTGAAAGATGATTTAAATCATTAGAAAAAAAACAATGTATTTCAATTTGGAATGCAGGAGCCAGAGCCAACACAGGATCAGGAATTCAGAGACTTCAAGAAAAGGTACGAGGCTTACTTTGTTGATTGATAACTTTTATCATCAAATAGTTATTTTATTTTATTTTTTGTAATTTCACTTGTTTCCGTAATATTCATTTACATTGAACATTTTCTTTCAATAAAATAAAATTCTAAATTAATTACACAGTTTTGTTAAGAAAAATATTGTACTTGAAGAATATCTGTCATCTGTTTCCCACTGGAGTCTTTCACATTTTGAGGAGTATATAGGCTACTCTTATTTATACCTGGCATTTTGAGGAGATATAGATAGATAGCTCTATGACTTTGTAGGACGAATGCAACCCTTTAATTAAAATTAGACAGATCACTCGACAGATCTCTAGACCGAAGGCAAGACCTATTTTAAGGCCATAGCCCTTGACCTCTATCTAGTCTAATACTTCTATAGTTATAGTTTTACTATTATAAAAATGTAAGGCCTTGTAAATTTATATAACTTCATGCCATTCATTCGCATCTTAGAGAGAAGTGAAGAAATAGGAAATGTATGAAATGTTATAATGACTGAGTAATAATTAAGGAATTGAGTTGGATTTCGTTGGAACTTAATTAATACAATGAGGGTCTCCCTCTGCCTCTTCCTTTTTCGGATGCAATTCCATGCTGGTTTTTCATATGTATATTTTTTCCTCGTAAATCAGCAAACACTGATGAGCATATTTCGCACGGAACAGTTTTGATTACTTTCCCATCAGGTCCTTCCAATTCATGTCCTAAATGAATCATTTCAAA
>JAQGAA010000518.1:0-21752 GCA_034696425.1 Isotoma viridis
CGAGGGTATTCGGTTATTGCGTATTTAAGACGCTGGAGAATCTGGAAGCTTAACGAAGTGAACAAGACGACAATTTTGAAGATTTTGATTTTGAGAAATGACAGGACTTTTGTATTTTTGCAGAAAGTCCGATAGAGAAAACAATTTCTGGAGGTGACAGCTGTTGTTTCATTCTATATTATAATAAAATTGTCTCCAAAGCTGCTACGAAAATTTTTGAATTTTTCTTCTGACCCAAATCCTTCAAATGTTCTACTTCTTAATGTCTGTTGTTAGCGTATGAGAGTTCTAATAATCTTGAGAAACTGAACAAGATCTATTTTGACAAAGTCTCCTGTTTTTAACTTTAAGGTACTTCATTGTCTTTCATTTCATTTTATATGAAGAAGAAGATATTGTTAGAATAAAAGAATAAGAACAACTGTCATCTGCAGAATATGCTTTCTCCAAAATTTTTGCAAACCAACGAAAATCCTGTCAAATGTTGCCAATGCTTTTGTAAACTTCTTCCAAAACGCAATTTTCCATGTTTTGTTCTTAAACAAATTGCTTAGAAAGTCTTAGTTTTAGAATGTCAGTACGTACGTTGACATAAGGGTTTGCATTTTACAACAATCTGAAGAAAGGTTAGAGTTAGAGTATTTTTTGGCTGTATTATTATTATTCTATTACTGTTTCCTGTCCTGGGCTTATTTCATATCTCTAAAAAATAGTGTTTTGTCAAAACTTCAACACAGGGTATTTAAATTCATCTACAAGGGAAGTATAATAGATAAGACTCTTAAATGTCTTTTGTAGAGCTTATGAATATGACATAAAGACTAAACTCTACCTGCCTTTCTTGCTTATTGCTTTCTTTTGTTTCATTTGTATTCCTGGAAAGCTTTCTCTTTCTATCATTATTATAATTACTACTACTACTGTATTTTCTCTTAATAATACTTTCTACATACAGGGAAACTTTCATCCTATTATGCTTTTGTAAAAAATTTTTGTGCGATACACCATAATAAGCATGTGTGTATACGAATATGAACTGAGGAAAAATGCAAGTTTTGAATTTATAAATATAGAAATAAAGCAGTATTGCATGTTTGATTTAACAAAGCAAAGCAGAGATATAAAAAAAAGCTTTGAAATTTGTATGAATACTTCAAACCCAAACGACATCAAAAGCAAAACATTTAATTATAAATATCCATCAATCATCACAACATGGAATCCGAGCATTTTTTAACTAAAAAAATAATACTTATACATTAAAGCTGATCAGACTCAGATCATCATACATTTCTAAAAACTAAAAAAAAAATCAAAAAAAGTGACTCACCGTCCATCGCCTTTTTAGCGATGTTGTATCGATGCAAATTTACTTTGCAGTTAAAATGAAACTGGGTCGTCCTTGCTTTCCAATTTACGTTTGAAGCAACAACAATAATGATAATATTACATCGAACAATAACAACAGAGTCAATAAAAATGTATTTAAATTATATTGTTTAAAAATTATAATAATAATTCACGATAAGTATGAACTATGGAGATGTTTTAAAAATAAAAATGTTTCATTAACTTAAAAAGACACACATTCAACAGCAATAAATATTAAATTATAAATAACCAAAGCTTATTCAAAACTTTTTCAAGCTGTTGGAACTTTTTCCCTTTATAATTTCAAATTTCTGAAAATTTTCTTTCAACAATATTTTTATATTTTGTGTATTTCAATCACTGGAAAAAATCAAAAAATCCTTTTCTTTCTCTTCTAGTCCCTTTTCCAAGTTTAACAAATTCCTAAACTGGGCAAACTGTATTATTTGATTCTGAAAACTACCTCATAATTTGAACGTGAGTTTCTCTCAAAATCAATTAAAAAACATTTAATCACAAAACCATGAAGCAACAAGAACAATCAATACTTGAGTAATTAAAATATTTCAAAAAATGATTAAGTGTTTCCACTTTCAACTTTACACTTTTTCCAACGTTGATAGGACATATTGGTTTAAAGAATTTTCAATCAATTTGTTACATAATAAGTTTTCTTTGTAGAAGTAAGTAGTATAAGGAGGACTGCTGATGAGAGTGTTGTGAAGAATTAAATATATGACGACGGTCGGTGGTGATTCTACTCACACGATGAGCACAAGGTTATACTTCATTCCATGAAGATTATTAGTAAATTTTTTCTTGGAGAAAAAAGTCATCATCATTGTAAAAAACATTCTGGCACACACAATTACATGTTATATATTATTATTACAATCCAAATCTCATCGTATCAACTAAAATTGCACAATAATCTTGACCACTTCTCTTTATATACAGTCACCACCATCAACCATCATCACCACTACCACCACCACCTTCAATTCCAACACCATTTGCCATTATTATTCCTTGTGTCCAATAATGTGTCCATTATTACCACTGCAATTATACAAGGTGTACTCATGTTTGCATATTAATCTTGGACTGACATATTTCATTATGTTCATATTGTTTTTTGTTTTTTTGATAACTTTTTGGTATAAATCTAAGAATTTAATTATGGTTCAATTCTTTAAATTCTTTATTAAAAACTTTTTAGATTCACCTTTGCAATTCCCAATGATCTTGTTTCACTGTTTTTGCTGTAATACAATTTGGAAATTGATTTTGAAATAACACTGAATTTTTGTATTGTTGCATATTTTCGTAAATTTAATAATGTTTAAAATTTAGTTTTACTGTAATTTTATTTTTGCAATATTATGAGGATGTGTGCGATTTTTCGTATTATTATTATTGAGAGGGTTTTTGGTTGTAACTCAAGTTATTACACTCTCTAGGGACTATAGGGGTTGTCCTTGTCCTCCCCAGGTTGGTAGTAATAATCATATAATAACAATATATTGTAGTTACTATGAAGAATTATTTAAAAAAAATTGAATTAGGTTGATTTTGAAATTGTAAAATTGTGACCTCTATTTTGGGATGGACTAGGGAATTTTTGCAAGGACAATTAGTAGTGCGTTTTCTGCCAGTTTAGTAGTAGTATGGGTTTTTTAGTCCGAGCTATATATTCCTCTCCAGTGAACGAGGGTTCATTTAGCCTATTGAAAGGCTGCCGTTAGAATAAGATTGGTTTTATTTAGTGTATAATATTGAAAAATGCTGAATTGAATGGTAACCAGTTGTTATGCTGTTTGAGCCTAGTAGTAGGATATTAGCTGGTGTGAGTCCTGAGTGTAAGGTGAAGCGTAGGATGGTACGAACTAGTGTAAAAAGACTGACTTTTTCAAAAAGTTCGTTATGATTATAAAATGTACATGATGATACCAGATAGAGAAAAAGATCCCTCCACCATATTTGATAATCTCTTCGTAGTATATAACTCGGATGTTAAAAAAGGTTATTTTTTGAGGATGGGAAAAAAGGGTTTAGTTCATGAGGAAAGATGGGATGGTTCAGGTCTCTTTTACAACAGCAGCACCACACACATAAACTACAACCTTTTGTATAAAAAACAAAATCTCTTTTTGCTTGAGAATTACTTCGTTCATATGATTATAGGTTTTGGGGCTAGGTTTTTCAAACCCTGTATATTTCAATGAGATCAAGAGAACGCTCTTGCGTTGCTAGGAAAGCCTTTTAGGTTACCACCTCCACTGTTCAGCGGGCTCTCCACTAGTACAGCCACCAGCATAACCTTTTACTTGCCCCCCCATCAAACCAAAAAACCACTCGATTTCTTACTATATAAATAATAGTATACCCACTGGTTTCTCTGAGCTGATATAATGTAAAATGCAGTAGTAGTCATGTGGGGGGACTAGTGGTGTGTGCAGTTCCCTCTCGCAAGCTCAGGGAGCTAGGCAACCATCATGCTATATTTTGAAATACATTCTCTATCTTCAGCAGCAGCTCTTTTTAGTTATGTGTTCTTCCTGCTACTGTTGTTTTGCTTTTAGAGTTAGAGTTGCACTTTGTAATGAAGCTTATTATGTGTGGTACCACCGTGGTACGAGATGTTTTAGTTTTTGATAACTTCAGTTCTTAGTTTTCCTTCGTGGAGTGCACTAACTGGTCTACTCGGTTTTACTTTTTTATCAAATGTTTGGGATATTATGTATTAATAACTTAAAAATGCGAAATGATTCACGTATTGAATATCTCACTGATGCTTAAAATATTAGAATGCATAAATTTAATGAAAATGCTAATGAATTTTATTTTTATTATGGTATTCCTAGTATATGTAGAAAATATGATGATGATGATAATGGGAGTAATTTAGGAATTTTCATTGGGTTTTGTCTGAAGATTAAGTTTGTCAATGCTTATGTTTGTTGTTTGTTTGTGCTGTCAAAGTGCTTTTGGGGAACTTAATTTTTATAGTGAAATCTTTTATAAACTTAAACTTCAGCCTTGAGAGGGTTTTTAATTTAATTGAATGGGCTGTGAAGAAAAAGTTTGCTGGGTTTGGGTGAGCTTTTATGTGATGAATAAACAAAAACTTTGTAAGCCATCTGGGTATTCTTTTTATGCATTTTTAACTCGAGCATGGAGCAAATGACCAATAGTCAGCTTATAATTAAAAATCTTAATAAGCTTATAAGGAATACATAGCATTGTGTATATAGTTTTATTTAAAAATGTGTAATGTTTATTTACAAATGGTAAATTTGACCATAATCTAGTAAAGTCATTCAAAGTGTTGAATATGAATTAAATAAATTTGATTTTGGATTATTTAATGGAAATTCAAGATTTTAGAGTTAGTCAACATAATCAGTTCTGTTACTTTTACTTTTCATAAATGAATTTTACATTTTTGAATGACGTTTAAACCTTTAAATTGAGTTTAATTATTGTCACAGAAAGAATTTTGAAAAGATAATATTTTGTTCCTATCTTTCAGAAATTTGTATAACCATTGTAACTAGTATGAATTAAAAACACTTTTGCATTTTAGTACAACGAAGATGATGTGATTTTTGTACGTGTGTGTTGAACATATTATACTTGTGAAAAAATAGTTGTCATAAAAATTGTTTTATTTAATTTAAGTAATACATATACAAAGCAAGGGTCCATTGGACCCTTCCACACGCATGTGCTTCATGAAATGTGTCAACAAAATAATTTAAACAATTTCGAAATAATTCTACAAGATAGTAACGACCTGTGTAACTTTATGAATTGAACAAATATCATTCCATTGTTCACCAACAAGAAACTTTGGCTCGTGCCTGCTTTGACGTAAACATGCCTGTCGTATCGATTTTCTGTCAAGAAAATTAAAATTCGGTGATGCTGAAGTCGTGCGTCATCCTTTCGAAGAGTTTTCAGAAAGGAAACCAGTTTTAAAATTCATTTTCCATACACTACCTTGAAAGAGTCAATTTAATTCAGATTTTGCAATTTGACATGACACTGGTATAGAAATGGAAGTAAAATGATACAGCAACTTGGTTTAGTGCATTTGCAGATGAGATGAGATGTCATAAGCCAATTGATAAAACTAGAGAACCTTATTCTGATTAGTCTAATAGTGAACTGAAATAATTATTTCACATATGATACTACCTAACATCATGTAATAAACTTGTATCATCAGCTTTACTTGACTTGAAGGAGCTTTGAGTGAAATAAAGTAACTTTCACCCATGGTGTAATTGAGTTGATTCATCAAAATGGTATATTCAAAGATTTGTGAAGTTGATATTCTTTAGAGACACAATATGAGATGACAAATCATACAGGTTAATAGATAGTATAAAACATGAATGAAATGATACTGTAAAATGAAATTCCAATTGTGCAGAACAAGTAATAAATCAGCATTGGAATTTCAATTGCGAAATTTGATGTATTTTTAGATTAACTTTAACTTGAAAAGAAGAAAACTTTTCGGTAGCTCTAATTTAGGAATTCTAATAACAGTCAGTAAGTATTGGGGACTGGATTTGCAGTAGATATTATCATATTCAGTAAAATGGCTTAGTTTGAGCGGCTACATCTATTATTAAGTTTCTAGTGCACATTTATGTATTCAGGCAATGGTTATGTTTTTTGTGTATTTTCATTTCAAGAATAGGAATAAGTGTGTACTTATCTATGAGTAACATTCCATATCTCTTTTAACGTTAATTTTTTTAGTAGGATATGTTTCACAACTCAACAAGATGTTAACAATGGAAAACGCTTTTGAAATAACCATTCTGAAAATATTTGAATCAGGTTCGGAAAATAAAGTCATCTAATATGCTTGGTATTTTAAATATGTTTATTAGATTGTATCAAAATCGATAGTCCATATTTCATGAGTCCACATCAGCATATAGTAAACAAAGTAATTACACAATTGCATGGCTGCTCTTAGAAATATTCGTTGTACCGGAAAAACATATTTTGAATAAATTCATATATTATTTTGGAAAATATTAAGTAATATTAATACAGAAAAAATATGTGGAACAATACTGGATTCCGGGCTACTCGTATCGAGGTAAATTACCTAATTGTTCATTTAGTAATGTTTGGAATGGAGCTGAGACCAAACATTATTTCCCGAAATAACATTAATTATTAATTTTTATACAAAGATCATTAAACCTTATTAGGCATATGAATTTCAAGAAACAATGTTTGTGTGACCCAATTGTGAAAACAATGTGTTTTCGGGGAAGATGGATTATTTATTACATTTGACCCATTTTCTGGCTGTATGTGATGGTGGAAGTTAGAACATGGGAATGGAAACGTTGAATTTGGTAACATATGGCTCAGCTCTGATGTTTTAAAATATAGAGAAAAGTCTTTGGGGAAATATTACAAACTGTGATGGTAAAGGTAGAAATTTGGAAAGCATAAAATTGGAAACTGACATGAAACTGTACTATAATAATAATTGCCACGTGTTGGTGTCGATAGCCTTGAATAGTCTACATAGGCAGGTAGGTACCTACATAATTAACTCAATAATAAAGATCAAAGGAATACACACAACTACAAGTCTCTTGTCTATTTTTTATTAAAAAACAAAGTTTAATCAAATAATTCTGAAAATTTGTTACGGATGACAGTTTGAGTTGGTTTTATTCCAGTAGCCCAGAAAACAAAAGATTATGGTACTGCGTAGTTTCTATATTCATGGCTCAAGGTGATCTAAGGGATGTTTGTATGTAAATGGAAATTGTTAGGACTTTAATACTATTTTGAAGCATTTTGAGGAAGGTTGGCGTTGTTTTTGTTCGATACGTGTAAAAATTCAGGCTGAAAATCTAGGGTTTCTATCCATTTTGGTTAAGCAAGATAGCACTAAACCTACATAGGTACTTCTGCATTTCCCTGCATTGACTTTCTCCATAGATGTAATACCTATTCCCCCTGCACGCATAGTACAAAGGATTCCATTTGCCTATTGCCTTAGCTATCATTCTCACGCTCATATCACATGAACATTTTATCGTTGGGTCGGATGTAAGCTCTCGTGTTCTAGTTGATTTGACGTAGTATGATGATCATGCTATTTTAGCATGAGCTGCTTAGGGACTTAGTGTTTTTAGAGAGTATTTAAAACATTTTATACAGGCTTTTGCTAAAAATATTCTAAAATGAATAACTATAAGTTGTTGATAAGGAATTCAGTGATGCGTATTTAGTGAAAGTAGAAAGCATGAAGGACAACATACACTCTATTACCCAATTCCAATCTAAGTTTTTTTTTTGTAAGAGTGGAATAGAGTATCCATTGGTTTCCACACGTCTTTAGTCTATATACCTTCCATAATTTTTATATTATATATAAGTAAATGTCAAAGGACTCAGGCTCAATAATGGAAACGAAGTTATGCTTTGTGTTGATAATTCAATTGATACAAATCTACGAAATATGAATACCAACACGAATTGAAAAATTCGATGATGGAAACTAGTAAAGACCCTTTTTCTCAGTAGTTTCTTACAAATTAGGATTTTGAGTAGGCAGGTTAGAGATAGCAGAGCACGTTTTGTTTGAAAAGAACTTATATCTTTTAGATTTGGAAGTCAGTGACCCGATAATAAATGTTGGTCTCTCTCCACACTATAAAAATTGTAACTATATACAGTTACATAAAAATTGAGAAATGAAATGCAAATCTTAGCTTTTATCAAATTTCAGAATATGACACCAAAATTAATGCTGGGTATTAGGTATTATATTATTGCTTGAAAATAATTTAAGCCCACCGAATGAACTGGTAGGTGAGTCATTTGAAGAAATTGTGATTTGTTAACATAAAAGCTATATTTTTTCACAGTATCGTTACAACTTGATCAACAGTCCCAATGTAAAGTTGTTCTTCTTATTATTACTACAAGTAATAAAGATTTTTTGCCCAAAGGTTTATCGCTAGGAAACAGTTTTATTGGATTCTAGCTATCATCGCTGATTTTAAGACTATTACTACTATATTATACTGTAAGCAAACCTTTAGCCAATTGAATGATAACTGAGCCCTAATTTAAAAACATGAAATTGATTAAAGGTTCAGACTATCTGGAACGTTTTATAATATCTGAGATTCTGAGTGTGAATTCATTAAACTTTAAATTAATTCGGTATATTATTCCGCTTTTCAGGTAATTGGGAACATTTTAAAATTTTAACAGAAAAACACTAATTGTTTCTAACAAAAAAACTTAGGGCTCACTCATATTTAAACTTCGACTTTAAAACTACATCAATTTCATTAGAAACCATCACACATCTTTACCAGCACAAAAGGAAAAAAATACGTATTTGCTTTAAAAAAACCCAAAGAATTTCCAAATAGTTTGGAGGCAGTCTATATAAATATTTGTAAAATCAAAGCAATTGTTTTTCCCTATTAAGATTAAAACCATTTGAAATCCTTATCATAAAGAGTTAGAAATCACTCCCCCATGTACAACATGCAATGACTACCACAAATTAAAGCCCCACTATTATATATCTTAGCTTATGTTTCCAAGAGTTGCTTACATTTGTCTAATCTATCTTTCAATATTTCAGTGCCTTTCTCTCTAAATGCTGATACTGACATCACTAAGCTGCTATATCCAAAAACCAAAAGGGTAGACAAGAATAAAGGATTCTAAATGCATGCATGCATTCGCACATGTTGTGAACAAATGATGTAAGTACAGAGACCCCAATTGAATGACAAGAAAATGAAGACATTAGTTTTCTACATGTCCATGCCTAGCTACCCAGTAGAAGGGTAGTTAGTACTTACTTTAATATCCCATTAAAATTAACTTTGTATCATCTCTATAACTCTTATTTTCCAGTTCAATATCAATCTATTTGAACTCGTCCCTTTTTGTTAACTGATCAGACCAGATAATATAAAGAAAAGCAATAAGTGTCTCATCGGGGAGCTATCTATTCCATATAAATAAATAACTTGTGAGGAAATTAAATTACTGAAGATTTATTCCATTGAAACACATGTGCATAATAAAATAAAATACAAAAGCAAGAGAAAGGAAATCACAAAAGTAATTGAACAATAATATGAAGTAGCATCCGTAGTGTTACGAAATGTATTAATTCTCCAGCAACCTGGAAAACGGCAAGAAATTTATCCTTTAATAAGAATTTATAAGAAAATGGATAATTACAACAAAATCAGAAAGTATAAAAGTAAGCAATCTTTAGCCAGAGATAAAAATAAAGTCAAAATAAAAGATTTAGTAAAGTAAGTACAACCGGGCTAACACATGTATGCAACGCAACAACGCAAGTATAGTTAAGTTAACTTTAAGGGCAAATAGACAAGAAACTGGCAACTGCTGCTACTGCTTCTGGAAACTAATTTCTATGTAATTATTTCATTTTCTTTCGCATATATGTCGTGCAAAGCTGTCATTCTTGAGATATGTAAACTTTATTAACTTTGTGTTTTTTTTATTGTCTTATTGTTATTTGCAATAAAGAAACAAAGCTAAAGTATAGTTTTATATAGATTATAGATAGATTTTTATTCTAAATTTGATAAATAATAATAGTGTTGGGTTTGGGCTGAAAAGTTTTCATGATTTTGATTGAGCTGATTTTATAATAAAAAGTCCCATACTAATGCGATTGACATAATTGACCATTTCAATAATCAATTAATCTTTAAAAATGTAAGTAAAAAAATTGTGTAACTAAATGTTTCAAATTAAATATTTATTTATTCTCACTTGTTAATTACTAATTACCTTTCCCCGACTTTAATTGGAAATATATGCAAATGAATCCTGAACAAATATTTAATTACAAAAAAGTCTAAAGACGGATGCCCACACTAACCTCGACATACATACTTTTTGGTAACATAAGACAGTATTTGTAATATACACAGACTCAACTCTAAAATGCACAGCGTATCAAGAAAAAAAAACCCGAAGAAGAGGCTCACTAAAAAGAGGAAACTTTTTCTACAATATATAATCCAATCTACCATCCAACACTAAATAAGAAAGCCCTTTCTCATTTACTTTACACATTATAATATAACATTACATAATATTATTAGGTATGTTCTTCTAGTCTCAAATGCTTTGATGGTCTTCTTTACAGATAAATGTATAGGGTTTTTCTCATCATCCTCAGACAAGCATCATCATCATCATCATATACAATAGAAAAACTAAAGTTAAACCTGTAAATTACTGGCAACACAGTAAAGCAAAAGCACAACAATAATGCTCTTAGTAACATTATTCGTATACACAATATGTTTATTATTCCTTGGCTTATTAGTCAGCATTAGTTAGTGTATTTACCACTTGTGAAACTAATGGTTTTAACATATTATAAACTAAATGCATCTCTCATTCAGACTATTCAAAACTAACTTAAACATCCCTATGGAATATTTAACAACCTAACACTCTGATCATCAAAAACATTTTAGAGACCAGATTGTACTACTATTACTACCCCTAGTTACAATTAGCTACTTTTAGCTACCATTAAATTATTATTACCATTTACTAAAATAACCACTACTAACTTTACTCCCTTTCTATCTATTCTATCTCTTTATCATTCATGAGTGATCATTGTACACAATAATTGCACTTAATAATAATACTATGATTGATCATGATCATAATAATGAATAATGGTCATATACCATTATTATTTTTATTAGTATTGGTATTATTATAACCATTGCCATTTTCATATTATTATTATTACCATGCGTTTTACTAAGTAACTAGTATATTTTACGTTATATTTATTATATTGTTGGAATTCTTACAATACTTTTTTTACGGTAAGTCAAAACAAGCAAAGCAAAGATCTCTCATCTTGTCTTCTTCTACCAACTAATAAGAGACTGACTGGTGAAGTTAAGTAAAAACCAGAAAGGACTGTTTATAAAAGACATGGACACAGATGATATTATTATGATTATGCGAGTGTTTGTGGTGATGAAGGTGTTTGCTGGGTGAGACTGTCTTTAGTTTCACCTCGAGTGTCTTTTCTTTTTAGTCATTTTGTTCTCAAACATATGAACTAGAAAGATATTATTATATTATGTAATATCGTTATTAGTTATCATCAATACTAAAATATCCATACATACACACTTGTTACCTATTCACTATGAAAGAATATATACAAGTTTTATATATGATATATGATAAGTACTTAGTAAAAAAGTAAATTATTATTATAATGTAAAGATATAATATATTATAGATTCGTCCAGCCTTTTTCACCATCATCATCATCATCATCATCACGATTACGAGTAACAACAATAAGACCAACATGAGCCAAACTAACAAACCACAGCAGTCTGCTTTTGCCTGCCAAACCAATTTCATTTCTGTCCCAACTTTGTCCTCATCAGTATATCTAAGATAACTACTTACACTACTTAAAGTAGTATCACCATCATCAATATCATCATAGTCCTCATATACATCTAATCTAAACCTAAAGTAAAATACTTTTTAAATCCTTTCTATAAGCATTATCATAACTACTACTACCACCACCACCACTACTATCATCATCACTAACTAATACTACTACTGATTATATACTTATATTTTATATACTTCTTTTTAAAAGACTAGGAAACTTATACTTTTAGTTTTTAAGAGAGTACAACTCAATCTCTTTTTTTCACTTACTCTCCTGTGTGTTACTAGTTTAGTTAGTTACCACTACTACTTCTACTTATATTATGCTAAATACTAAAACTAAAGTAGAAACAGTCATCCCTACTCCCTGCGAGAAGAAGAAGTATATCGAAGAAGAAGAAGTAAAAAATCAAGTCTTGTGTTGTGTGTATGTGTACTCTTTTACTAATTCACTCACTCTAGTTCCCTAACTCTGACCGACCTGACCAAATTCCCAGACCCAGACCGGGTTTATTTTATTCCTAACCTCAACCTCATACACATTCATTTTTATCTTTTATTTTACAATTTTCTTCTACTTCATCCTCACTTCCATTTATTTTAAAATACTATACATTTGTGACTACAAAGTACTTTTAATATTTTAAATATCTTAAAAATATTTACTTACTTTTATGTGAATTTAAATTAAAAGCTTATTGAGAAAGCTGAATTGCTACTACTTTAAAAAATGTTAACATTATAAATGTTTAATTGTTTTTTGTTTCATATGGCTAAAAGAACATTTTAAATCAAATTCGTTCCAGTATGCTTTTCTCTTATTAAGTAAGAAAAGGACTCAGAAGATTATTATATTGTTATTTTGGGGAAAAAAGATTCATCAAAATATAATTAATTCTTTTTTCGTGTCTTCGTGCTATCTTAACAAATTTACGGATAAGAAAGAGAATAAATAAAATAAAAAGGAGCACAAGTTGACAAAAGTCTTAAAAACGGTGGAGATTTTTATTCTTAAATTCCATTTTTAAAAAAGGTCGTTTTTCTGTTATTTCTTTAGACTCGGGTATTATATGTGTTGAGTGGGTAATAAAAGTGAATTGGTTTTTGTTATATTTTACTGGAGAAAGCTTTCTCTCCTCAGTGTAATAATAATATTATTTAGTACACCTTTCAAATAAAAAATAGATATTTGTGAAAAAGTGATGATATAAATTTGTATTATAAAAAATCAACTTCAACCCATTTCCAATACCCACGAGGACTAAAAAAAAGCCAAGAGCATTTCTATTCACTACCCAACCCACTACTACCCGGGATTAAAACCGACTAAAAGCTTTCTCCCTGGACAAACAAATTGAATCTATAGCATTATTAATAAAAGTAACGAGAACGATCACTTCTTGGACTTTGAGGACAACACAAGAGAGAAAATAGACTTAAAAGTCATTTTATATAATATTATGAAAGTTAGTATGATGATCAGAGAAATGGTAGTGGTGGTGGTATAGTCTTACTTATGCATGTACAACAAGTGAAATAACTCTTCTCCAGCAGGAGCAAAATAATTGTGCAATAAAAAAGGAACTCTTTGGTTGCTTGGTCCAAGGCTGTGAGATTTGTTTAGAAGGAACTGATGATGATGAGAAGGTTTCAGAAGAGTGAGTAGTGTTGATCCGACCACGCTCTCGTTCACAGGTTCATTCAATCTCATCCATCCGGCCGGTCTTGTTCTTGGTCCATGAAGTGTCTCTTTGCAGATTTTTTATAAAATTATCTGCACACCTTTTTTCTCCCGAATTCGGAAACTCCGAACTTACCTGAGACATTTTTACCAACTTGATAACTTTTACCATTTAGATAATTGTATTTATTTCTGTTAATAATAAATCTTTATTATTCTCGGGTTTTTATATTGTGGGGCAACCGGATAGTCAATTTGTTACAATAGACAATATTATACAGTTTTATGTAACAGAAATAGAATAATAGTTATATATTAAAGGTTTCATGTACTAATTTCTATATGAGTAATATTGATAAGAATATTTCAGAGGTTTTATAAGAAACCAGAGTCATTGTTGTACTAAAATTTTTAATTGTACTTGAATTTTGAAAATAGTCTTTGTGCTTTGTATGTTATATTATATAAAGGTTTTAAAAACTCTGGTAATAACGGAAAGTCAAATTTGTCCTTAGTCAAAATTAACCAGAGAAGCTTTTAGAGTTTTTATTAAACAGGGATTGAAACATTACTTGAAAGATAATTTATTAAAATCCGGAAATTTTCGAGTCAGTAGGTAATACATCCAATGTTATATACTACAGGGAATTATAATTATTACAATTTTAGAGTGTTTAGTGTTAAGAATATTTAGTAAATTAATTCTTTAAGAAGCAGTTCTACGAGTGAATTATCCTAGACACAACAACAAGTCTCATCTCTTTAAAAGTATACAAAAAGTGTTAAAGAAATTCATCTGCCAACATGTCTAGTAGCAGCAGACAGAATCAAATTAACAATTACAAAATCGTCGTTGTGGGTGGAGGAGGTAATTATGCTATAAAGCTTTTACTTTTTTAAATATAAAATTAATTAAATTATGGTCACATATAGTTAAGTGTTGGAGATAAATGAATTGGATTTTTTATTGTATACGATATTCATGCCTTATTTCTATTTTTTAATCTCCACAGGTGTAGGCAAGAGTGCCATTACGATACAGTTCATTCAGGTGAGAAGATTTTTTTAATTATTTGCTTGGAATTTTGTCGAGATTACTGTATCTCATTTTATGTAATAAATAAATATATTGTGGTTAAATGGCAATTTGTAATGGTTGTGCACTATTATGGCAGTAGTACTAGTATGGTATAATAGTAGTATATATGTTGACATTGAATTTAAAAGTACAGACAGACAGTATACTTGCATATAATTGTAGAAGCATATTGGATTCTTAAGTAAAACATGATAAATGATGAGACACTATGAATTTTATTATATACAGTTTTAGTTTGTATTGGATGATTCAAACAATTGTCTGTTACTATTGAAAGTATGTTATATTTAGGGTGTTGTCATCTTACAGAAGAAATGTTGTAAGGATGATTACAAGAAGTATATAGAGGTACTACTACTATTACTAATAGGTACTATGCTGTTTGAACAAATTGCCTCATTGCATAGAATGCTTTTACTTTACTACCTATTAATTTATTATGCAATAAACTCATTTTGGTCATCCTAATTATTACTCATGGTAAATAGTTGTATGGTATAGAGAGAGGATAATGTACAGAAAGTTGAAAACATGGAGCATAACAAAGTAATATCATCAATGATGAGATGATATTATGTTGGATTGGTGGATATCAATCTCAATAATATTAAATTTAAGCTAGTGAAGTCAATGTAGCAAAACAACTGTTGGAAAGTTTGTTTCTTTTGTGCCTTACCTTTAACGTAGTTGATTTTCATACTTGAATATAAATTGGTTATAATAATATTTTATGAATGGGGATCACCGACCGTGGGCCTTTTGGGTATGCGGTATAATATTATGATTGATACAAATGTAGATGTAATTACCATAATATTTTCACTCATGTAGGTAACACGTGAGGAAGTTTTTTGAAATTTTTCCGACTTGGGTGAACTTTAGACCAAATAGATTAGGAATATTGATATTCAACAGGATGAATTTCATGATGGGTAGCAACAATGGTAATTTTTAGTTTTGATATGGTCTCAATTCAAAAGTATTTGAAAATACGGATGTTGTTCATTGTATGGTTAAAGATTGAAGGTAGGTATATAGAGAAGTCTGTAAAAAGGATTGGTCATAATGCGTATGTATGTGGGCTGAAGATTGTATGAATTTCTGTATAGGTATTTATGATAGAGTTTTGGCAAATATCGTTTTAGTGTCAAATCTCAAATGTGACATGTCGTAGTCTAATTTTTTCAAGTGGTATAACTTTTTGTCTGAATTTTATTATTAGTTAAAACTTAACTAGAATTATGAGGCTTTGGAATTTTAACGTTTCCTTTGGGAAATTGATAGTCAAATTTTGAATCAACTGTTGAAATCAAAATGACTAAGCTCAATAGATTTATTCTTAAATTTAAATTGGGTTTGTGACACTGTGACTGATGTATCCTCTTAATCAGACCTTTGGATCAGATCATCATTTTCATCACGACATCGACATAGAGTTTTTTGCATAAATATACTTTTCATCTAAACATTCAATCTTACCTGCCATGTATGACAACTATAAAATAAATTGCAAAAAAGTAATAAAAAATATTATTTTATTTTGAATTCCTCTCAACAGCCTCAAAACATTTGTCCCCAATTTTTGTGTTTCAAGAACACCCATTGTATACAGTTATTTTCTTAAGTAAAAGAAACACGTGTGTGTTATGTTACGCATTTTTGCATCCTCACACAACTCAACTAATCTTTTTAGCAAGGTCTGCAAAGTATTCCATTTTGGTATTAAGTATACGAATGCTTGAAAAGTATCTTCTTTATTAGTACTTTATTATAGCCAGTGTCAGTACGAAAGAATGTTTGTGCATTCAGGACGAACTGTATTTCAATCTAAAACTTTCATTCCTATTTGTTAAATATGAAGTTGTTGTATGTAGTAGTGGTGTAGAAATTAAAAAACCTTCTTGTTACGAGATAAAATACACATATGAAACTAAAGAGATGACTAAAAATCATAGCTAAGGGATGAGTCATTTCTTGTGTTTATCTTATGATGGGTGCAAACGCCTTCATTTCCATCATTCCAGGCAATTTCAGCAAACCATGAGATGAGAAATCTTAGGTTGTTTTTAGTGCAACTTCAGAATAATATTATTATACATGTAAATCTGAATGAAATCTCGACCAAAGTTAGCTTTTAACTTAAAGATATTACCCTTGAAGCACAACCCATACAACCTAAATAGTAATAAATAAGAGAAAAATGAGAATTTTCTTTTTCTTCCAGCTTTAAGAAAAGGATAGGAATTTTCGAAACCACTTTAGAACGGGCGATGGCGACATGTGTCACCCTTTATAATGGGAGTAACACGAAAAAGCCATTTGATAAACTAACATAAATATACATATGTATATATATACTAAAATTAAATTCAATTTAATCCCGGCCAGCCATTTAATGAAGATGAGTTCCATCCAACCATTTTCTCCGGAGCCTCTTATTTCTTAATACTAAACTATCTTGTAAGTTTGAAACACAAGGCTTTCCTTTAAGTTAGACATCTTCGAGGTTTGCCTTCACCTCATTAACTTCCATCACCTAGACGAGTTACAGATGCGTCTACTTTGCATATCTCTGTTTAATAACGCATGCTAATAATATTGTTATATACAAGACCAAAGGATTTTAGTGTCAGTCAGTACCTTCTAGCATAATATTAGTAAATTCCAATAATCAAGGCTTAAATTTGCGAAAGAATCCTTTGCAGTTTGATATCACGTTGAGGTATCTTTGTCATCTTTACTAATGATCTTTCCAAGCTTGTCCGGACTTAATCGATTTCGGGGGCTAAATCCACCATCACAATGATAAGTAAGGATCTTGAATCCCATTAGTAAGAAATATATGTGTGGATATATGGATGACAGAATAATATTGGGGTTGACAAATATCGAAGTTCTTCTACGTACTTAGGTAGATAAGGATATTTTATTTACAGAGTATTAGCTTCCGTTCTTAGTACTTATAACGTATCAATTCAAACAGAGCTTAATAAATAATGCGAATTTCTTTAACTCGCTTTTGCAATGGTTTGGCATTAAATAGAATAATTCCATATAGTTTTTGCATAGTTTACACTTTTAAAATCGATTTGTCATTTTAAGGAGAAATAAATCCTTTAAGTCTTTTCCAGAGTTGACGCTTTGATGTATTTTCATTATATACTTTTCGTTGCACTATATATTATAAAGATGATTTCTGTTACAACACCTGGAATCTTCAAAGTCTTCAATAGATTTTCGGATGTACGATACTCGTTTTAAAAGTCGTTTATTCTCGAACTTTCATCAATTATGGTTTAATCAATCGATAATAAATGACATTGACAGAATCTTTCTTGCGTTTTCAGTATTCATAAGGTTAGACTGTAGACAGATTATTATTATTCTTTGCAGTTTAGATAAGAAAAGACTAAAACCGAAAGAAAGGATGTCTAAAACTATCTGAATTCATATATGTTTTATCTGGGTCATACTAAAAGCAAGCGTTAGAATAGCTGAAATAGCTGTTGAATTTTAACGGTAAAAAACATCCAATTTATGTTTTTTATAAGGAAAGTTTAACATTTAGGAACAAGGCCATTTGGAAAACTAATAAGACTTGGCCGAAGAAAGAAGGCAAGGAAAAGAGTAAGAAAGAGGTGACACCAATTATTGGAACACACAATTCATAACGATCCAATCAAAGAAAATAATAGTAATAATATTCTACGTTCAGAAAAATTAACGACCGTGAGAAGGTTTTTATCATCAAACTGTGCAGAATGAAATATTTATGTCCTTTTTAGAAACCATTTGTTAGTTTAAGTTCCGTTGATATTGGTTGTTTTGTAAAAGAATCTATATTATTACATCGTAATATATAAAGTTACACGTGGGAAAGGAATTGACACCCAGGGTTTTTCTTCCTGAGCATCATCATCATCAGTCACTAGTGAGTAGCTTAGTTAGTTATAAACCAAGGAACTTACCAAAGGGTAGTACCTAATCATCCTCATCAGTAACTCTGTCTTCTTAATACCTTCTTCACTAGGAAACTAGTAGAGGGGTTTCTTTCAATAGATGCCAAAAAGCGTCAAGTAACAGGTCTGATTTATTGGTTGAAATTTTCCCTAAGCAAAAAGATCAAATGTGAAATGTGTGGTATATTAAGATCTGTGTTGGTACGGTGTTATCGTATCATTCGCATCATCATGTCTTATCCGTGTCGGTGAACATTATTACGACCAGATTCCAGGCTCCTCTCAGTCGGAGACTCGTCTCGGATATTTATTTTATTGCAGATTATTATTATATACAGTTTTTTATCACCAGTTCACATTACACACATATTTTCCTTTCTCTTATCTTCTCCTGTTTTTATTTATCCACTACTTGCAAAATTAACTGAATCCAGTTAGTTAGAGAGACACATGGACATAAGGTTTTTTTATTACCTTCATTTAGTGGTTATGTAATGCGTGCATATTTGATATTAATGTGTCACTTTGGTTATTACTACTCTCACATCCCCTCATTTTATAGGAAAAAATTCATTTTGGCAGAGAGATAGAGAAAGACTGTAGTGTGTGTGAGTTTAGGCAAATTGGTACTCAAGGGTAGTGGCATTATTATGTTCGGTTTTTTCGTTCAAGAGGAAATGATTTCAATTCTATCAGTTTAGAGATAATTTACTTCAAGGTGTAAGTTTTATTACTTTGATGTTATGGCTTTCTAATATAATTGTTGAGTAGATTGGGTATTAAATCAGTTTTGGAGATTGGAATGTGCAGGCAGTTGCTATTGGATGAGTAAACTATGCACTTATGGAGGAAGGGATAGTTCTTTATGCAGTTTGGAGAAATAGTAGAAAAGTGAATACTTTTAGGGTTTTAATACTTAATTTTAATTATCAATATCCGTTTAAAAGATTCAGGGTTGACATAAATAATCTTTATAAACAAATAAAATTAATAGCTCCATGTTACAGTATTTGTTTCATGTACTCATTTATTATTGTGGAAGTCATAGTCTCATACTTGTTTAAGCAAACAGAACGTAAATATTTTCTCAAGTCTTCATCCAATGATCATCTTTCACTTCATAAAATTCAAAATTTATGAATGGTTTTTATAGCAGCGAATGTCATTTTTGAGATATTGCATGCAAATGTAGTCAAGTGTAAAGAAACATTTTGGATGGTGGACTGAAAAATTTGAAAAATGCTTTTTAAACCTCATTGGCAATGAATGAGAATGTACAATTTACATATAATATTAAGAGACAATTAATGATCAGTTGGATAAAATAGGTCTGCACTAAAGAAGTAGATTTTTTAGGAGTATATGTAGTAAGTACATATTATGCACCTAAAATAATTATGAAAACGCACACACTACTCATCAAATTGTATAGTGCCAAAAGGAGAAGGATCCACTCTGAAGTTGTTAGTTTTAAAAAAGCATTTAAAAAAATTTTAATTCGAGGCCCATGATCCCAGATTAGTGGATGGAATAATAAGAGACCACAAGAAGTTAGGCGTCTGAAATAAATGGTGATATGGTTTTTTTTATAGCTGATGTATTTACTCTGTGTAGTAGCATTAAAGAGTTAGAAGAACCTCAATTTCAAGTCAATAAGATCAGATTTTGGCAAAGGAAATAATACGATGTATGAAGTATTAGGAATTAGACACTTTTTTATGGGTATTGCTATCACTACACATCAGAATCGCTGCCAATTGAAACATTTGTCCGTGTTTTGCTATTAATAACGACGAAAGATAATAATATCAACTTTTATTTGTTTCCGTTCTTGTATCAAGAGATGAAACCAAAATGCCAATGATATTATGATGATGATGGTTTGTTAGTCTAAAATTTGGTGTGTTATTATGCCACCCTGTAATCTCTGTTAAATAAAACATTTCCAAAGGATTTGTGTGATCTGAGTCTCAAATTAAAGTTAGAAGAGTTGAAATAAAAAACTTTCATAAACAACCTATTACTTCCTCCTACTACCTTGATTGCGTGTGTGTTGTTGTTTGTTGTGTTGATTGTGGTTGATATCGACTTTTTAATTGTTTTAGTCAATAAAAATAATGTTTTTTGTGAAATATTTTCACACTAGTTTTATTTGCACAAGGAATTTTTTATTTAATATGCAAATTCTAAAAGTATTATTGGTTACGTTAGGGCTAACTTAAATATTAACTGGGAGGTTGAAGGTGAAACAAAACCAGAAAACCAGATTGCTTTTCTGAGACTATTCACTTTAAATAATGAACACTAAAGTGATTTTGAATGTTTTAATTGCATCAATAAATATGCTTGCGCAACAAATTATGGATTTTATTAAGGGTCATTTTACTGAAGTATTAACTCTGTTTGTTTGCGAAGTAAAATGCGGCTGGATTATGAACGTTTATTTAAAAAAATGTTAATTCCTATTTTCCTTAAAGAAATGCTATGAAGAAGTTATAAGGGCAGAGAGTTTAAGCATTTAAAACCTTTGAAGCATAAACGGAAGGAAACAAACTCTCTTCTAGTGAAGTTTCCTCACATTTACTTTTTCGGCTTTTCGAAAGCAACTTCCGTGTGTGTATGTTCCTTTGCTTAACTCTGATGAGTAAACGGTCTGTGAAGAAATGAAGCAACGGGGTTTTATGGAACATTGACGGTAGCACGAGAAACCTGAACCCCTACTGTTTTATTTCGTTTCTGCATGCAACAAAATATTTTTCACGGGCAGTGGCACTAGTGGCATGCCACACGTGCATTCAATAAAAGAAATAGAGCACAACAGATTTACTAGTAGTAGTAATAACTTCCCGTTTGTCTTAATGTTGCCAGAAAGAAAGGGGTCTTGGTGAAAGTGAATGTCCGTCTGTTTCTATTCATGAACTGTACAATTACAATTTTATTAGGATAGTTCTATTCTATGTGGCTTTAAGACAATTCCAAATGTCTTGTGTTTAACCAGGAATTCATCATTATTTCCATCTTCCTTGATGGGAAGAATTTTCTTTGTTAAAAAACATGGTGAATTTTTGTTTTTTTTATTTGGTTTTACGCAATTTAATTTAAAAAATGGAAGCCGTCCGTTCATATTTGTGAAGGT
>JAQGAA010000519.1:0-21721 GCA_034696425.1 Isotoma viridis
TTGTTTTTACTCCTTGTTCTAGAAATTTAATAATATCCTGGTGGAGTCTAACTACTAAAATTACTTTGGAACTAACCCGGTTATGTTTTTACAAGAAATCTGCAACTTACAGATTTTTGTTTTTTTTGTATTGCAAAGCGTTTGATATTATTATTATTGTTAGTTATTTACTATTTTTTGAGTCAACTCCGTTTTCTAACAAATGTATAAAAGCATAAAGTTTTTTTTTTCATCCATCGTGAAAGTACCGAGGTTGAACAACTTTATTTAACTATTTAGACTTCCTTTGTGCCTATGAATGTTGTAATATAAAAAGGATTTTTTAGTTTCTCTTTTCCTGACACAACACTCATACTCAGCATCATCACCACATCCAACATTACATCGCATCATGTTTACGTTTTTTAACACAAAAAAGGAAAACTATTTACACTGAGTATTACACACAAATTCATTTTATAAAAGAGACGAGGGTAAAGTGGCGTGCAAACAAAATAACAACTTTCCTAGCCCTTTTTCAAAGTTTAGCTTACACAAAACTCTTATATGAAATGATGTACTTTGAAATAAATATACGTATGTTTTACTTCACTACAACTACAGAGTGTTAGACTTTTTGGGTGAAAGGGTACATTTTAGTTACGTAAGGTACGAAGAGAAAGTGACAACTTTGATATCCTCGTGTCGTATTTGTGTGTGGACATGTTTGCTTCGGTATTATTATTTTTATACACTTGTGAAGCAACTCAATATTTTTTTAAGTCCGTTTAAGTAGCCAGGAGCTAGCCAATGTGTTTGGCTATAAAAATACGATAGGAATGGTTCAGCCAGAGCATAAAATACAAAGGCCGGACCCTTTTTAGAAGTAACTACTAGACTTTGGTAGAGAAATGTTATTGTTATGCTGGGTTGCGTAATATTTGTTAATGGAAATTTAGATCTATTTTAGTATATTATAGGTGCAGTTTTATTAGGATATTGACAAGCTATATAACTTATGTCTATTTATACTATTTTTATACATTGTATTACTACAGGAGAGACTTTTTAGGATTGAATGTCGAGTGACTGAATCTCTTTACACGGGCTGATAGAATAAAATGAGATGGGTTGGGATGAAATGTCATGATTATATGATGGTTAGGGTGTGGATCTACGACGCGATATGAAAGCCAATTTTTTACAATGGGTTTTCTATAGACTTGAATCTATGGAAGAAAAGTCCCCTCTTACAACACATTTATTTATACAATACATGCACTATGCACTGATACGGTCATAAAAAACAAGTGATTTCTCCTTACCGAAAAGGTTCTTTACAAGGAGGTCTATGGTAAAAAAAATGTGAAAGATTTTATGAAGAATTTTTTTCCCTGGATTATGAAATTGTATTAAAATCTAAGGCACAGAATTATTTTATACGTTCAAGGATTTACCGAAAGAATAGCTTAAGAAATGAGATAAGGATACTTGTATATACTTTTGTAAAAGTTAGTTGGCTACGAATAGAAGAGAGACGTTATGCTATCGTATCATATAGATTGGATTCTAACAAAAAAGGCAATTAGGACGCCATCATCATCGTCATCCCATTACATTACATCACAGTACTTGAGTGATTGTGAGTTCACTCGAAATGCCTTGAGTTCCCCCTTCTTCCCTTGATTTCTTTTAGTGAATGAGATCTCTCTTTTCTCTTTCTAATAATAATCCGAAAAATCGGAACTTTAGCAAAGCCTGTAAGAAATACATAGACCGCAGGAAAATTCATATACAATTCACAATTTCTGTAGTGTTAAACAATAACGCTACTATTCAGACAATTTAATTTTGAATTGAATTTTAATTCAATCTTATCCCCTTTCCTCAAAAAAAAAAATTTAACATAAAAAGGACTTGTTGAGACAAATTTAAAAAATTTAACAAATAAAAATTTAATATAAAAAAATAATCTAAAATTATTAAATAAATAATAATTGCGTAAAAATGCATTTTCCTTCTCAAAAATTTCAAAATAATCTACAACTCAGATAATAAAGCAATAAACCATGTGCTGAGTATTAGTATAAAACAAATTGAGATGAGAAGTGCCTATTTAATACAAGTTTTGTTGATTCAATGCATAGTGAAGTGGCTAATGAAAAGGGATTATAAGGCATTAGAGAAGGTCAGTGCAAATAATCCTTACTGAGCTCTACGAAGGGTTTTCATCTCATCTGAGGAATCAGAGTCAACAGCAAACAAAGAAAAAGATTTCGAGATAGATACGAAACTCATTGAATGATCATCATGTCACTGTCTTTACTTAAGCTCCCGTGTATGAACTGTATTGTCATTATATTACATGAGGATAAATTACACGGAGGGGTAGTAAATGTCAATAAAGCATGAATCGTTCACTTGATAGTAAATACAAATGTGAAAGGTAATTCTGTATTAAGTTTATCAAGGGAAAGTGAGTATGTAGTCAACAGTTCATGTTAAATAAAAGATGTGTGTATTGGGAATAGGGAAGGGAATGAATAGGTTATATTATACATTTGAGTCAAGAGAGCAAATGGGAATTAAATCACCGCTTAGGGTCTAAAGCTGTTCAATATCGCACGGTTTGCCTCATTGACGGCTAATTGACCTGATCGCTCATTTAGCTACCCTATTCTCCCCTGAGGAATTCATCATCACATCATTACTGATTTCACATTTCCACCCTAATGTTAAATATTCAGGAGGTTTTTATTTGCTCTGTGATGTTGTGTTAGTAGTACTTGTTAGATTTATGCAATTAATTGTCTCTTGTTTTTATTAGTAATTTAATTTATATCAAAATGAGAGCATTTTGTGAATTACAAACTTTTATTAGTATCCTTTAGTGAAGTCTTATGTAGTAAGGAATCGCATTCCAATTTATTGACTGCGTGTTAGGTTTACTTAATTTGATTTGATTTCATGTATAAAAGTAGTAGCAAATCCTCAGTTGCCTTCTATAGGTGTATAATCATACGGAATTGGATTCGCAATGTATAAGAACGCGTTAATGTTATACAACAATTCAAATGGAGGTCATATTGTGTTTGCGGAGAATGTAGCTAGCATGTGCGCTTTTTTAAAACTTCAAAGAGATAATAAATATAATAAGCAAAGGCACAAGTATAAGTTCTAGGCCTTCACCCACATTTGAGACCTTTAAAGAGATAAAGTCGTCCTCGTCGTCAATTGCAGATTGACATGAATATTTTCGGGGAGTGGAAGTCACACAAAAAAGCTAATGCAGTAAAAATGTTGGGTGCATTCAATTGAACATGTTTCATATCTCCGATTCCCTTCACCGAATATATATTTTATTTGTAGATACATACAATAAATATCAGAAAAAGCTTTGTAATCTCTTCACGGCTTGTTCGTTGGATGAAAGCAAAACAAGTTTACGTGGTGAAAGTGAATCGACTAGAGAATTGGGGTTCTTAATGTAACAAAGAAGCCGATTTTTGATTTGCTCCCGTTTGTTTTCATCTGATGATGATGTGATTGCTTACATGAGGACTTGTACACTTTTTTTAGGTTATATTTAGAATAACGAAACGAACAATGGAAACGTGGGGATGCGACAACTACTGTACACCCGCACAGAGATTTTTTTAAAGTTTACTTTTCGCGTTGAATCGAAGCAAAATCTTAGGAAAATGTAAAAGCAGTTTTATCAATTAGATATAAGATCAAACAAAGCAAACTTTCCAAATACTGCGAATATTAGCATTGATAAGTATTTAAAATCCTTTGGTAATCGTTGCGATTCTTTTTCTTTATTTTTAAAAGCCTAGTGTGTGTAACATTTTTGAGATAAGCTAAACTGTTTCATGAAAAACCAAACTATGTATGATTGAGCTATTTCTGGCATGCATTGAATTTAACAAAATATAAATAGTCCCGTCTCCTTTGGTTAAAGTTAAGATTTTTTTTTATTTGACCAGCAAAATATTCAAACTATTAACGTTTTAAGGGTAAATCGGAAAAGTCCAAGATTTCCAGATTCCTTAAAATATCTGTATTATTGACTATAAAAGCCTCGAATCACGTAAATGACAAACAGGTTTACAAAAGGAATTTAATCTACTAGAAAGTTACTTTTTTAGGTATGATACAGTGCACAGTTAGTTGATTATAGTATTTTTAATACTCATTGGAATGCAAATTTCCCGATAAATGGAAAAAATATCTCTGTTATTACCACACGCAATTCAAGTAGCTGTTATCTTCACTGATCTGGGGTTATTTCGATTTTTTACAACTTCCAGTTTTCCTTCCGTCATGGTTTTAGTTTCACTCTTTCTTGTCCCAAATCGGTTTTTTCCTCATAACTTCAGAAAAGGAAATAACTAGAACATGCAATCAAAGTCAACTTTGTTGTACCTGATTTTTTGACAGAAAATTTTATTATTCTACAAATAAACACCAAATCCTTTGCTTCAGAATGCATTATAGAAGCAAATGGTCTTCGATTTGACTGCTTAGAAAATATGATTTGCTTTTGCTGCTTTTACCAATATGTTCTTATCCTATGTAACTTTGATAGTCAATACCGATTGATATTAGTTCAATATGTTATCATCATCAACTGTTGATTTTTCAATTTCAGACCCTTACCAAATGTTCGGACCGACTAGCAGCCGACTGGCGAGTTCAGGTTGGTAATTTTAAGTTCATTAATTAATTTTATCTAAAAAATTTTATAAAACAAATTTAGTCATCCAGAAGCATTAGATAAATAAGGGAAACTAGGTTGACGTAGCTTCATGATTTGGCAACAAAATAAATAATGCTATTATTACGTTTCTTGGGGAATCTTTCAATTGCATTTAAGCATTTGGCATTTATAAAGGTTTCTTTCCATCTTGATTTTTTGTCCACTTGCATCCATTTAGATTGAGTGACACCGAGGACGAGGGCTAGGGTAGTTCATTTTTCTTGTGTAAATACATAATACATGTCGTCCAATTTAGGAGTGTGGACAATGTCAACAAATCTCTAGGATTTTTTTGTCCGACTCGAGGTCGAAGGGCTTCTTGAAGAGAAACTAAAGCAAACATACAACTGTCAATGATTAAATGGCCATGTGTTTAAACACCCTAACTTATTGAGATGCCTTTTTTCCTTTACTTGCATCCAGAGTTAATTTAATACGATGGGATGCAACTAGGTATTAGCTCAGACAGGGGCAAAATGACCTCGCAAGGGAAAGCCCGAGTGAGATTTCTCATAAATCTCAATTTTATCAATCGAATGAGATTTGATTTTGCTCCAGAAATAGAATAAGATGATTCACGATTCAGGGAATATTACGACAATATGAGAATAAATGTATGTAATACGATTTTCTTTTACAGGATCTGGTCAAATTCAGTTATGGCAGTTTCTGCTGGAACTCCTATCTGATTCTTCCAACGCAAATTGCATAACTTGGGAAGGAACGAATGGGGAATTCAAGCTTACAGACCCAGATGAAGTTGCAAGACGTTGGGGTGAAAGGAAGTCAAAACCTAATATGAACTATGACAAACTTAGTCGGGCCCTTAGGTTAGTTAATAAAGATTATGATGACTTTGAACTGAATATTCTAACGACCTTTTAGTAGACATTTTTTGCAACTTTAGTCTAATTAACGCTTCAATGTTTTCAGGTACTACTACGATAAGAATATCATGACCAAAGTTCACGGAAAACGATACGCGTACAAATTTGATTTCCAAGGATTGGCTGCCGCTACCCAACCGGCCGCTACTGACCCAACAGCTTATAAATACCAGTCAGACTTTTTCATGTCCAGCTATCATGCAGGTCAGTGTTAAAAACTTTTTGTAAACTTGCTTCTTTTTATTCTAGCCATAGTTTTGATTATTTAAATAAGAGTTAAATTTTATGTTTTATGCAGGAAGTATATTTCCATCATCAAGCTATTGGGGAAGCCCTAGTGCAAATTTATACTCCAACATAGCTGCAGCATCTGGTCATTCAATGCCACCTCACGCATCACACATGACCTCACACCTTGGGTCATATCCTCACTATGCGTGACAATTAGAGTGTGGACAGCAGTCTCAATCATTAACGCATCATCGGAATTCAATTGATTTCCCTTTTATGGACAAGCAACCTTCCCCATATTGCACCAGCTTGGGAAAACTTGATCAAAATTAAAACAAAAAAGGTCCTATAAACTCTTTTCAATGAATCGTCAGTTGGAGAGACCGAAGAATAATTTTTCGGTAAATTAATGCTGATAATTAAAAAGCTTAAGTCATTTATTAAAATTACATGTTGAGGTGCTAGGAAAGGGTATTTCTCACCTATCAATATGAAAAAATTCGAAATGTTGAAATATTAAGAATATAAAAGGGATGGTAATATGATGCCCCTACCGTATTCTACTGTTGTATTGACGATAAGTTTTAACTGTGTATTATCTTTGTAAGGGAATTGTTTGTGTAAATATAACCTGTATTTAATATTCCCGAACGATACTCATCGATTATCGATAATAATAAAATATGACATAGGCATATAAGTTAACTGTAAATAATAATTAGCTACAAATAATATTATTATGCTAGTCTCATCTCTAAGTCCCAAGAAAATAACTGGAAAAGGTGTCTTCCCCTTTAAAATTACGCTTCTTATTATTAAATTACGCCATTATTTCACACAGTAATTATCTTTCCGTGTAATATATGCATCTGAGGCATCAGAGAACAAATGCTGAAAAAATAGTCTACATTCTAAATGTTTTATTATTTTATTTTAGTTTTTATTTTATGTATGAGATATGTGAAAATGTGATCTCTAAACTATATATACGTACTTGAATACTGGCTACTCGTTGTATTAAAGTCATCTTGTTGTTGTAGTATATTTCTAATGTAACGTTAAGGAATGTTTAAATCGCTGAAAAATTCGATTACTACTAATTTAAGGTGTTTTTTGCTTCAGTTATCACAGTGTTATTTTAGATGGTAAAAACTTTTACTTCCTGTGTAAAGCACATAGAAGTGTTTCACTACACTGTTTAGCCACAGCAGTATTAAATGTCTGATCATAATACCTATAAATGTAACATTCCATTCGCATTCCTTTCTACTCTGTATTACTTAACCCAAATTTCTCGTTTGTGTAACGATGAAACTGGACTAAGACAATTAATTATTGCCGTCATTAATCAAAAACAATTTGAGATGAAAGGGCACTTTAGTTCAATAAGTAAAAAATAGGCATAATTAAGAAATAATTAAATTACTCCGCACACTTTATGTTATTAATAGTATTCTCGATTATCCAGTCATGTAGAAAAATCTAACAATACCTAGTCAAAACTGTAATTATTTATGAAACGATAATTAATCCTACAATCATTTATTCTATACATGATTCTGTACAATTGTAATGCTTTAATTTTAATTCATCTAGTTACTATTAGTATTATATCATGTTTTATGTAGCATCAGCTAACAAATATATAAAAGTTTACATAGTATAGAAAAATATAAATGTACTGGTGTGATTTACTATAAAATGTCGGCAATAAACAACGATCGTTTACGCTGAGCTGCCACTAATGTTTGAAATTTAATCCTATATTTATAATAGAATTGTAGGCTCATGACAAGTTATAAGTTATTAATTTTAATTTAACGAACTTGCACATTACATTAGCTATTTAGAAGACTCGAAATATCATTTTTGGTATTAGCCTCCTGTATACTTAATTGATTTGAAATAGGATTCTGACCGTGGTCATCAGGCATTTGGATTTCAAAAATTTGAAAAGTATCTTGTGGAAACTATTAAATAAAATAAAACAAAGCAGTCATAAATTGCCATTGTTATTCCTTAATAAAATGAGAAATTTATAAAATTGTTTAAAAAATAATGCATTACTAAAATCTGGGAATTTCCGCTTATGTTGATGGGAGTGGTGATTGTATGACTAGGGGATCGGTTAGCTGTTACATTACTTTGAAGAAATTCCTCAGAAATATTCATTGTAGCAGTAGCTCCTTGTTTAGTTAATTTTCTTTCATAAAATGCAACCCTTTTTGACATCTCACACAACCGTTCTTTCAACCTTTTATTTTCTGCGAGAAGTAGACCATTCTTTTTTTCTGATTCTATATGAAAATAAAAAAAATACAATAAATTTTACAATTAAATATTATTCTCAGTTATATTTAAACGTATTTGTTAAAGAACCTTGCTTGATTCGATGAATAGAAGCTTTGTTGATACCCAAGTCTTGAGAAAGTGTGCGTAAGGACTTTGTTGGATTGTTTTTAATTGCCTCTTCAACCATATTAACATTTTCCACTGTTCGAGAAGACTTGGGTCGGCCACTTCGAGGTAGATCTGCTACAGTACCAGTTTCATCAAATTTCTTATTTAAGCTCACGATTGTCTTCTTGGAAGGCGGATCAGTTCCAAACTTCTTTTTCCATACTAACCGAATTTCGCTAGGTTTATCGTACATAGAAAACATTCTGATGCATCTGACCCTCTCTTCCAGTGTCATCCTTGTTGTCGGCATTTTTAAATTGGGTCTTTTGTTCTGGTCCTACAAACAACAAAATGAGACAAATAAATACAATTAATTGTTGAACATTGATTGTAAATTTTAATCACAATTACTAGGTCTTACATTTTGTGTCATACTTTGTACTTACTTTATTGTGTTTGTTGTTTGTACTTTTTTCAACGTGCAAATAGCAATCCTCTTCAATCTGCTGTGGGAGCTGTGGCGTTAATGAGCTATCCATGTCCCCGTTATCCACGTCCATGTCAGTGGTGTCTGCTGGTGTAAACTCTAAATTCACTAAGAAATTCCAAAACTCTTGAGAAAATTGTGAAAGTTTTTGAAAAAGTTTAAAAAACGGTCGTTAGTTCCACACTCAATTTACAAATTAGGGGGACCAAAAATAACTAAAATAAGCTCTTTCAACTTAAAATCTTAGTTTGTAGTTTGAATTTCAGAAATTGTTATTATTATCACATTCCCGGTGAACTAAAAGCACTCAGATGCTGGGGCATTGGCAGATTAGAACTGAGCGAAATACACGTATTTCTAAGAAAGTCAGATTGAAACGATTCGATATAATAAAACGTGAAAAATATTAACAAAATCATTGTTATAGAAGGTGAAATGTTATGAACTTTTTTTAAACGTTTTTACCAACATTAAGAAATATTAAAATCATAATATGAAATGCTAAAAATCTTTAATAAAAAATCCGTTACAGTTTCATTTCATGGTATCATATTATAATACACAAGATTTCATTAAAAATCCTTTTTAAACTGACAACTTTGGGGTTTATTTAAAATTAATCGTTGTTTTAAACCATGTTTTGCAAAACGGAAGCCAATTCGAATTTTTTCATGAAACTTGGCATGAAAAGCATTTTTAAAGCATTAAATTGTTTAGAATCTCCGCAAAGGAAGAATTTATATTAATAGAAACAATTTGTAACATGGGATGATAAAAAAAAATGAAATTAATGCTAATTTTAAATAGGTTAATAGAATAGATTATTGTAAAAATTCTACTCATTTTTATAGTTTCATTTACAGAGAGCAAGGAGTAAGCAAGCAGTCGGTTCACTATTATCTGAAAATGGGAGTTCTTGAGAATTTCAGTTGAAATGCAAAAATGTATAAAATCTGATTTTGGGATGTAGAATAGAAAAGAAATATTAAGCTTGCTGCTAAAACTTAAAAGTTTATAACCTAGCAAATATGTTCACTCCATAAATGCATGCAATTATATAAGATGTGTTTTTATGTTTTTATCATTTAAAATGACTCCCCGTGACTACTGCATCATGATGATCTGAAACAATCATTTAAAACAAAATTAACTCAAGTGAAGTTTAATTCGTTTGTGTATTAACATTACTAGTTAGTGAGTTGTCAAAATTATTTTTAACATTTTATTATGTGTTATCCATTAATTCAACTAGTTCAGATTATATAATTTTTTTGTTTGCTAACATGTGTTCATTACCTATAATATTATTATAACATAAGTTATATCTATTTCTTAAGAAGTTTATTATTATTGGAGATAGTTTTAGCTTTACTTTATTTCGTAGGCATTTATATGCATTCATTATTTTTTTGTGTTGATAATGTTAAACACTTTGAGAAAATGGTTTCCTCTGGGCAAAATCTGCGTAAAAAGGGAATATTACCCATTACAATTAAAATTAAAGATAAATAATGCCCATATTAAATCTTTATCATCCAACTCTTCAAATACAAAGGTCAGCTTTATTGACCAATTGAAACTAAACTTTCTCCAGAGAAAGCAGCGTACTTTCTCTACATCTTCGTGTTTACTAGAAAGGTCGAATTATTCTCCACAATTCTATTTTGAAATGAGCTCAAAACATCTCTCAAAAGGTAAATCAAAATGCAATTTCAAAATTACTTTGAATTTATGTTTTTTAATATTACAAGCTGAATTTATAAATCATGATTAAAGAAGAAACGTGTAGGAATAAATTGTCTAATTATGAATAGGACGTAATTGAAAGCATTAATTTTTACCATCACATGTCTCGGGTCTAACTTAAAATAAGAATTGATTGAATTAAATTAAAAACTCAATTTAGGATTATTTCCATTACAAATCAAATTAATTTTAATTTTTTAACCTTTCAGGATCAAAATGCCCCCCATTGCAGGAAGGGATGTTGAGACTTTACAGCATGCGATTCTGTCCATTTGCTCAACGAGCTATTCTAGTCGCATTAGCTAAAGGAATTCCGTTAGTGCGATATTATATTTTTCACTTAAATGAAACAAAACAGTTTTTATTTTAATTGCTAATTTCATAGATCCATTCATTTTTTAAAAATGTTGTGTTGTTGTGTAGGCATGATGTGGTGAACTGTCATTTAAAAGAAAAGCCGGAATGGTTATGGGAAAGAAATCCAAATGGAAAAGTACCCGTCCTTGAATTTCCTGACGGAAAAATTTTGTATGAAAGTCTCATTGTCACGGAGTACTTGGATGAATATTTTCAAAATAGACCTTTAAATTCACTCGATCCATTTCAAAAAGCCTTGGATAAAATTTGGGTAGAGGAATTCAAAAAGGTAAAGGTTTTCAGAAATAAGTGTTGTCAAACTTAGATACGTACGTTCAAATTTAATAATCAATTGTTTTTACTACGTTAGGTTATTCGTCTATTTTACAAAATCATGTTTGCAGTAAGGGCAGAGGATACTGAAGCTTTGAAAGAGAATCTAAGCAACCTACAAGTAGAAGTGAAACGTTTTGAAGAAGAGCTAGCCAGAAGGGAAACAACTTTCTTCGGGGGTATCGAAATTATTACAAAAATTGTTTTAAAAGCTAATTAATTTTTATGCAATTTAACTTTTGCTATTAAAGGAAGCAACCTTCCAGGATTCCTGGATTACATGATATGGTATGGTTGACTGTTAGATTGGTTACCTTTATTAAAATGACTTGCCAATTGCTAATGTCGAATTTTTTACGTTAACAAAAACACTTAAATTTTAAATAGGACATTTAATAAATAGAATACAAATTAACTTTATAGGCCATGGGTAGAACGACTTCCGGCTGTGAAAAGTTTTATTTCGGCTGAGTTTTACGATTTAGAAGAGCTAAAGAGAGAATATCCCAAATTGGTAATTTGATAAATTTAAGCATTGCTAGTAAATACAATAAAAAATGATTTCATAAAGAATGAAAAGTTTATTGTGTGATTTATTGGATTGTTTAGGAGACGTGGAGAAGATCTATGAAAGAAGATTTCGCTGTAAAAGAATTTTTCCTTCCTGTCGAAGTCCATAGGGAATTTTTGAGCTCTTTTCTAAATGGCAGCCCAAATTACGATATTATTGAAGCTAAGCTGTGATAAAGCAAGATATTTTTATTTGCTCATTCCTAAATGTCACTTTTGGATAAACATTATAAACAACACTGATAAAACAAAGAAAATAAAGATGTACAAATGTAAAAAAATTTATAATGTCTTTCTTAAAGTATTTCTTAATGATTTTGGAATCAAGAAGAGAAAAAATATCGACACTGACAATGCAAATAAAATATATTAAATTCCAATATATTGACTCAAATAAAAATATGGCATCAATGCATTTGATTATTTTAAAAGGGAAGTTAGTTTATTTGTTCAGTTCCACATATGCCAAAATAAATTCAATTATGAATGAAATACTGTTTTGGTTAACATATCGTCCATGTTTAGAATGTCATTTGGCTCGCTTCAACTCTGATTAATCGTATACATTTTTATAGAAAAATAAGATTATACTTTCTATAATTTTTAAGAATTTCATTTAATTTTGTTGAATAGTAAAATTAAGGCTAAAAAATTTTAACTTTTTAATGTGAATCCAAGTTTGTAGTTTTGTCATCAATGCAATTAGATAACGAATCCGAAAAGAGCACCCTTTGGTCGCTTCTCAATCCAATTTCTGATTTGTGGAATGGATTGTACGGTATTCAAATGTTTCTGAAGTGCTGGATATTCCTCCAAAAGATCAGAACTAATTGTGTCTCTCCAAATTTCAACGAAATTGGCAAGCCAAAAATCAGCCCAAGTTGTTTTCTTTCCAACGGCATAATTTCCTCCATTGGCAGCCACTATTTCGTTGAAATTTTTAAGGAAATGAGGAAAGACGTTATCAAGGAGGTCCTTTTTGATGACTTCTCTCTTTTCTACATCTTGTTCCCAGTAATATGGAGTCCATTTTGTACGGCAATCTTGGATATGCAAGACGAGTTCAAGGCACCTGGCCTTCTCCACTTCGTCATAAGGCACAAAGTTAAACCTTCTTGCGAGGAATTCAGAAATTGCTACGGATTGAGTTAATTTCTTTCCCCCATCAAAGGTTAGAACGGGCATTTGTCCCCATTGAAGAGCTGTATAAAATTAATTGCAATCAATAGTCTTGTTCTAATTTCGAAATAAAGTAGTTTTTTATTTAATAATGGGTTCTTCATCATAATGTCACATTTCAATATTGCATGTATAATGTGCTAAACTGTTAACGTTAACTAATCATACTTGGTTTCTTAGCAGGCCAATCTTGGGGCTCCACTCGGTCATCCTCAAAAGCTTGATCAGCAGCTAACAAAATCCACCGAGCTGGTTCTCCGAGAACTTTAAGGTTGAAATATGTAAGCTTGTATTCAGCCATGATGCTGTTAAATTTAAAGAATTAAAATGCTTTTTAATTATTAAGTTAATTAAAGGACAGAAAGTTATATGTCAGTTGGTTCAGTATACTTCAATATAATAAATCTTCAAAAACTTACAAAAGTTAAGCGATTGTTGCTGATAAAGGACAGAAAAGGATTTTTTGAGGATGCGTCCAAGTTAGTCGTACAAAAATGACTGAGAAGTAACCCGAAGCTTTGAAGCAACTACATTTGAACTCCCTACACAAACTGGAATTTCTCATGTATCATTCATGACTATTATAATCATAAAAAACTATGTACATATACTTTGAAATAAGCATTAGTCGGAGGTGTTCAAGTTGCTGTGTTAGTATAGGAAGGTCGGACAAATATGGGTCTGTTGTACATCATCAATATTATGTAAATGCAATCAGGATTTCAAGCATCATGGTAAAGAAAAACCGGGTCCAGCTTTTATTTAGCCACAAGTTCCATTAGTACAACCACTTTATGACAACTGAAGGTCAAAGAAGTAAATAAAAAATTCTTGCTTTTCATGCTTTTTTTCCTTATTACTATAAGTACACGGGAACATTCTAGCCACGCCATGAAAATTAATAAGATGAGCACTTTTTCCGTTAAAATATTCGATGTATCCCTCATCATCAGTCTTTTTAGATTCAGTGGATCAAATACAGAAAATTTGACATTCATTGTATGGCCTTGGGTTATATTGTATGCATGAACTTGGGTTTTAAGACATTGAAGGAACTTAAGTAATATGAGATTAGATTGAAAGATATAATGTGGCTAACGATTGTATGTCTGCGTAAATATGCCCTTTACTAAAAATGCTACAATTGATGTTATTCTGTTTTTATTCCTAACATTTAAGTTTTAAGCTAAACTAAAAGAGAATATACAAATTATAATTAAAATTATTAATTTTTGGGGAGTATTTACAGTCAATAAATTCTTTATTGGATTTTTACGATTAAACTGTTTACTGATTAGCTGCATTACCTTAAATGCTAACAAATTCCTAGTATTTAAAAGTCAAAGATGATGACAACTTGAGGCAAAATACAACTTTGCGCATTAAATTTGTACGATTGTACATTTTACATGATTATGCAGAAATGAAAATGAAAGTTACTTTCATCTCTAGTTAATAATTATGAAATTGGAGTCAAGATTTTCAATGTACTTTTGACTTAAAAACAATGCCTCAATAATAACTATTGTAATTGAAACTCCGGCCAGCCAAACAAGCTAAATTTAATTAAGAGCAATAATTCGTTTGTCTTGTACGACTTGTTTTATTGAATTAAATTTAAAGATAGCTAAATATTTATGATTTCAAATGTGCATGTGTACCATCATCGATTCAATTATGTAAGCCAATTCCATGGTCAAGAGGCAAAAAACGGTGCTGCTATTGTTGAATTATTAACATAACAAATTTTCAATATAATGATGAAGCTTAATTAGTTCAGTTTAATGTAAATATTTAACTGCTCTGGCACGTAGCATGTTTCCTTATCGTATCACTTACAAGCTTTTACTTTTACTATAAGCAAATATAGGCAATTACGATAGAACTTGGATTGACTTTCCCACACTATACTCTGGAGAGATGGAAAACTCCTGGAAAAAAGATCGATAATTAGGAGGAGACAATCTATATAAGCGTTATGTACCGTATACAGCTAATATGCATCATTCATGTTGACTTGCAGTAAAGTTGTAGACTGCAACTGCAGAAATATTTCCTTTTACAAGTTTAAAATGCTTTAGTAACTGGTACAAAATACGGTAATAATTTGAAGTGAAGTCATCCTCTTACTACTCTTATAATAGGAAATAAAAATAATTATTTTTTAGGTTTTTGTGGTGAAATCAACTTTTGCTCAAAAATAGTTTTTCCAGTCTACTTGCTCAAAAGGAAATAAATTCTAGTTATTCTTTCCTCCTAAGACTTATAATGAGTTTAAATTCTAAGCATTTGGCTAAAGGTAAGCCTTTTTACTGCTTTATAATTTTGTTACCAAATCAATTAAAGCTAAAAGCCATTATGCCAATTAAAGCAAATATGTCTAAAAATAATATTAAAACTTTATAATAATATGTTCATTAGCTCCTTAAGTTCGGTCGGCACTCATGTTCTAAGATATTTTATGTTAACTTAGCATGCATGTCTTCGACGAATATCTCATAGATGTTCAATAGGTTTTTTAGTTGAAGTGCCTTTTTTAGAGAGAGTCGAGTAGTTAGGGTTGTAGTAGTGATGGAATGTGATTTGTAAATATGTGATGTGAGCTACAAGAATAAGAGGAACAAACTATATAATTATGTCATTTCAATGTTCTTCAGATGGAAGTGAAAAACTGGAAAAAACCTGTTTATTAGATTCACAAAAAACCTTTTCCAGTCTTCAGGCTATAGTCTGTTCCGAGTAAAAAGAGAAATCCATCACGTATTAATATGATAATCATCTATCACAAATGTTCCTTTATCAATCACCGAGAGAAAAAGTGGTTGTCCTTCCTAATAATAAATTCTCTAATTTGAATTTAATATGTTGCAACAATTTGAAGGTTCATTAAAATTAAAAATGCTTCCTTTCTTTAAAATTCTATTAAATTCATATCACATTTTGATAGTGGGCCGATTTGTATTACCTAAATTAATTTACTCTGCATTTTGCGTAGCATATATCTGGTAGTATTAGTAATGTATTTTTTAACATGACTATGATATGCCTTCTTCTATAAAACGAGATTAATATTCCTTTTTTAGGATCGCAATTTCCTCCTCTTAAAGATGGAAAATTGCGGATTTACAGTATGCGATTCTGTCCCTATGCTCAGCGAGCTGTACTGGTTGCATTAGCGAAAGGAATTCCGTACGTCTTTAGGATACATTTAAATTAAATCAAATTAAATTCTATAGCTTTTCTGTTTTTTGTTGTAAATTTCTTCATAAAATACTTCTGAAAAATCCACCTTGCAAACTTCAAAAAATGGCTATTTTTTTTAGAATTGATGTTGTCAACTGCAATTTAGTTGAGAAGGCTGAATGGCTTTTGGAAAGAAATCCTTCTGGCAAAGTACCAACAATAGAACTGCAAGATGGAAAAGTTTTGTATGAAAGTTTGATTGTGGCTGACTTTTTGGACGAAACTTATCCGAACAGGCCTTTAAATTCTGCTGATCCTTTTCAGAAAGCTTTGGATAGAATTTGGGTTGAAGAATACAACAAGGTCACATTTTTACCTAAAATTTGCTATTTTAGATATTTAGAGATAGTTAATGTGATTTACAGGTTCTTTCATTAGAATTATGATACTAAGCTTTAATTATTGAATACAATTTAAAGAAGAAAAGGTATTGCTAAACTAAACTATGGGATGGCTCGTTGAATTTATTTCATAGGTCACCACACATTTTTACAAAATAGTATTTGCGAAAAAAGCTAACGACCTAGACGCTTTGAAAGAAAACCTCAAAAATATTCAAGTCGCTTTGAAACCTTTTGAAAAGGAATTAGCAAGGCGTGGAACCACATTTTTTGGAGGCATGTTTTTTTAAAGTTCAAATGACCTTGTTACTTTTCATTTGCTACAATTACAAAACAAACTCTAAATATCACTAAATTTCAAAATGATGCATATGTATAGGTGACGAACTCCCTGGAATGCTTGACTATATGATTTTTCCTTGGATAGAAAGGCTTCCAGCTTTCAAAGCTTGGACTTCAGTAGACATCCTTGACGTCGAAACAGCTAAAAAGGAAAACCCTAACCTTGTAAGTAATTTGTTTAGTTTTTAATATAATAGAGTTAAAGTCTAACTTAATGTAATTACATTTTTGTAGGAAAACTGGCGTCAGTCAATGAAGAAGGATCCAGCTGTTCAGCAACTTATTGCAACTCCAGAAGTCCACAAGGAATTCATAGAAAGCCATATCGCTGGTAAACCCAACTACGACCTTCTTGATGAGAAGTAAAATTTTCCAAAGTTCGCTTTTGCCTTCTACTTATTCTGTTCTAAGCTTTTGAAATTTCCAAAATATCTTGAACGAAAAATTATTCAATTAGAAATCGTAGTTCATTGCGGTTACATTTACAAAAAGTACTAGTCGACTAGCCGCTGAAAATGTTTCGCATATCAGTTTTCAACAAAAAATTCGCTGCTTATAAGTTCCACATAAGTGCTACAAATTCAGCCAACAATGAAGACACATATGAAGACAATAACAAATCGTGATATACTTTAAATTATGTATATGGTAAGGAGCTCTATTGAATTTAATTTTAAGTAATTTTCGAATACCGCTGACTTTTTGTGTTCAGTCAGTAGTAGCGTTGATGAATTTTTGAATCAATAAAGCTTTAATCCTACATATTCATGAATTAATATACGGGAACTAAATTAGGTGATAAACCTTAAAAGTAATTTCATAGAAGGCTCCAGTCCATCTTATTTATTTTAGCGAAGGGATCATGCACTTACTCAGTTTAAAAGAAATTACTACACGATTTAATTCAAGTGAAAAGAGGCCACTGGTCAAAGATTGAATAATCTTTTTAACGTTTATTGTTAATGAGGATTAGGGGAACTGTACATATAAAACTATGAAAGGGGTGTAGTTGTAAAATGTACAGAGTTTTTTTTATTAAACCTACATGCAAGGCACATGAACACTTGTGCATAGTTGTAAGGTCCTGTACAACATATTTTACACGTAGTATGTTAGAATCCAGATGCTTCGACTTAATCGGCATCCTAGGAGGCCGAGTTAGCTTATCTACATTGCTTACAAACTTACAACAGCCCTTAATTAGTTTAAAAAAGGACCTTAATCCCACAATATAGAAAATATGACATGAACACATTTTAAAAATTACGAAGATTTAAATGTTAAGTTAAAATAGAATTATATTATTAAATGCAAGAACTTGTATGACATCGTCAATTATTAGCCAACAATATCACTCTCATCTAAATTGCCAAAACTCATATCCATAATTCCCTTTTCATTATTCCATTCATCCAGGAGAGAGCGATTAAATTCGGAATAATTTGTGCGAATGGATGACACTGACAACCGCTTGTCATTTTCTACCAAGGAGCTATCTAAATTATTAGGTTCATGTAATGTATCGCCATCGCCTTCTGTCTCATAATCCTCATCGTCATTGATAGAATGGTTTGAATGTGTTGAGCCAGCCGATTGGCTTCTGGTTAAGGAACCCATTATACGAGCGATTCTCGCTTGAACACCCAAGCTGTGTGGACCGGATACGTCCGACCGAAATGAACTTTCCGAAACACTTATGTCAGCCATCGAACGATTAAACATTGGTGATTGTTCTCTAGAATCATTTAGATTTTTGTTTCCCAATTCATCTGTCTCTGAAGCTGGAGTTACAGTTACAGATGGACTTGTGGGGAGATCATTTTCTTGAAACGACACTTGCGGTTTAGAAAATCCACTTAATCTTACTCTAGGTGGACGGTGTTTTTCTTCAACTGATGATAAGTTAAATCGTGATACGGGAGTTGAGCATAAATTAGCAGAAGTATTCAAAACAAGAGGTGGCCTATTAGTAAACAAGGGTGTTTTAGTTGAATCATCTAACTGAGCTGTTGGAACATCGGCTTCAGAAGTGTCATGAGAAGGATGAGGCACACCTAAGAACGAATTTTTTATTATCTTAATTTTAGCTTCAAATAGGATGATTTACTAACATCACATAAACTCTTTGTACCTGGTGTTTGGAACTTTCCAGTATTAAGAAAATTTATAAGCCCAGGTGTGTAACCAGTTTTTTTGGAAAAATCTAGTCCTTTCGTTGGAGTTAATAAGAGAGCAGTAGTAAGTTTTTCATCATAAACTTTTGAATACTCTTGCCAATTGATGTCCTTGAGCTGTATCTTGAGCAACGATAGTTTGCCATTAAGGTTTTCTCTAAAACTTGAAAGGTTATTGTTAGTGTTTTGTTTCTTCATTTCTTGGTGAACCAATTTAAGATACTCAAACTTGAGATCAGCCGACTTGAAGTCACGCAAAATTGAGTTTGGAATAGGAGCACTGAATCTTTTATCTTGAATGAACTCATTGCAGATGACATCAATACCATTAACGAAGTCTTTCATTGACTGTTTTGATTCATCATCATTCTAGAAAATCAGGAAGTTACTTATTTATTTACCACGAATCGAAAAAATGCACCAGCTAATTAGTAATTGTATGTAAGGTTTATGTACGTTTATGAAGCACAATCTTGACCCGTCCAGTACTCGTTCTTGGTTCCTATCCATTTCCAGAACGAACCAAAGCCTTTGGTACTTTTTCATGACTTCATGCATAGAAGTTACTACTTGCAATGCTTCAGCAGTTTGAATCTCTAATGCCTTGTCGACAACTGTAATCATATTCAAATAAAATTAGAGGTTTATTGTTTTTACTTGATTACATTTGATACAAGCTTAAGTTACAAGTGAAGTAAGAGATTCTAACCACAGTTGATTTCTACGAGATTTTTTTCACTGGGTTGGGCAAAGGGTAATAGTTGAGATTCGTCAGCAACTACATTGAAAGTTTCTAATATATTTTGATTTCCAAATTGAGCTACTACTAGTGTGTTGACTCTTTCTATGACCTTGTTTCGAGTATCTAACCATGCCTGCTTCCTCGTTGCAAACTTCCTGCATAGAACAAAAAGCGATGAAGTTTTTAAGTCACAACAGATTTTAATATAGATATATTGCAAGTACATACATATAATTTTTAACACACTTACATCTTACGGTTTCGAGTTTCTACAGCATTGATAAGGCCTTGCTTTCGATGCAAAAGCGTGTTTTTGAACACATCCTGAGTTATCTTAGTCATCGCCAAAATTTGCCGGTTACTAACCTCTGAATCGTTAGTAAAGTTGGGCTTTTCATAAATGACATCTTCATGATCTAAGAAAAGGTTTACGTGGAGCTTAAATTATTTGCAAAAAAAAAACTTTAAATGTACTAACCAACAAGGAACAACTAAAAAACAGCTTATTACCTTGATTATCCTTCACAACGCGGAATAGGGCCAGTTCTGTAAAGCATTCTATCAACTGAACAAATCTTTCTCCGCCTGGATTTACTAAAAGACCTCCTAAAGCTTCCAACTTTATACCTGAGAAAAACTGCGGATGACCCTGTATTATATTAAAAAACAATCTAATTAAACACCACTTATTCTTATTTGTAAATAATACACACATACCTCAATAATATCTCTCATCCACTTTAAAGCAACTCGGCGAAAGAGACCTTCCATTTTTTTGTCATACACAGGCCACACATCCCTAAATACTGCATCCGCTTCTTTCCAGTCATAACATTCAAATAACAAATGAAGCACATGAAGGCAAGCTTGTGAATTGATGCAGTGGAACATATCCTGCAAAATTAAAAAAACCCATTTAAATATTAGTTGTATAGGCAAGTTCTCTCAATCTGGCTCTTTTACTTATCGTGTATTTTTCTAACCTTAGTGAACATAAATCCAGGAAGACTTTCTTCAGCCTTTTTCTTCTTGTTTACCTTTCCAGCAGGCGGTGGCACCAAACCTTTCTTTCTTTCTTCAAACTTTCGTTTTTCCATTTCAACTGTCCTCACAGTTTCCAAAATTCTAAGACTATTGAGCAAAGAAGCATCCCTATCTATTTTGTCATAAGCTGTTACGTTGGGAAACGGATATGGTACTTTAGGAACTTGAAATCTTCCACTGTGCTCCACTTGCGACATCATGGTTGACGAAAGTCTAGGACTTATTCCTTGGGCATCCATGTCTTGTTTACAAACATTGTCCAATAACGACATGGCATAATGTTCAGATTCAATTCTTAAACAACGATGTTGCTGTTGTGTCGGAAACACCTCTGGTTTGTTTTCCATTCCCCTTATAGGAGAAATAGCCACAGAGCAGTCTCCAACAAACGGTTTTATCATATTATTGATACTTCCGGACGAATAAACAACAAATGGATATGTTCGTGTTCAGTCAGTGCGACGTTTTATTTCATATTTTGTGTTTTTAATTACCTTCCTCCTATGAATCTGGAATCAGTTCACAGGCACAACGTAGATTTTTCAGATTGTTCTTTATTAGAATTTAAATTTAGTTAAACTTATAATGCTAAATGGAAACTGAATATTATAAAATTTGCCTAAAAAATGATGATAATTTGATAATAAATGTAAATAATAAGAATGACTATAAAGAACAGTAAAAATATAATGATAGCCTCTGCTCCCGGGCCCGCTTCTCAACTATCCATAGAAATGGACTACATGTGAGTGGGGTAAGAAGGGAATTTCCAACAGGTATGCATGCTGGTGCTACTGGTCTGTCTGAGTATGATGCTAGTAATACATGACTTGTGAAGATGATGACTGAAACAAAGAGGATTATGGATATGACTATGAATTTAGATTTATTTAAAGAAATAATT
>JAQGAA010000520.1:0-21719 GCA_034696425.1 Isotoma viridis
ATAGTATTTTGTTGCTTATTATTTAAAAACTTTTTTCTGTATATTATATTGACAAAATTATATGTGTGTCAACAGTAAAAGTAAAATAGGAAATGACCAGAGCTATTTCAACAGTCTAGTAACAAAATTTTACCTATAATCCTACCTTGAGAAAATAATAAAGTTTAGTCAAGTATGGTACAAATCAAACATCATTTACATCATATTATACAGATTCAGATCAAAAATTAACATATCTGACAAGCTAACTTGAACAGTAACTAAAAATCACGCATATTTACGTTTCAAAACCATAATGCATATTAATGCACACTGCTGCAATAAATCAGATATCCAGAGGGTTAGACTGTTGGCACCATAAAATAAGCTTTAAACATCAACATAAATAGTATTGTATTGTCGTCACATAGTCAATACGGTTCAGACAAGGCAACTATACAGCTTTGTTTAACTGCACGACATTACTACAATGTAACTTTACCTCCAGCCTGAAGTATTAGGAATAATACTGTTATCGTTCTGGAGTGCCACGTTAATTGGACTACGAAGTAAGAAGTTAGATAGATTTCGATTATGCGAATCTTATTACGTCCATCACATAAATGCATCTAATCGATGACTAATTAAACCATGATCTATATTCGTGGGGCAGAGCACCTCGTCTAAAATGAAAAAAACCAAAGAATGTGCGTTAACAATTATTCAACACTGCAACAACGAGATGGAAACTTGTCATTAGTTGGAAAACAGAATTGCAATAGTAATCATTACCTTGGATAAAATGTATGGCGGGGCTAAAATCAAAGAGAATAGGCAAAATCAATTACACGATGACTTTAATTATTTCAAACGTGTTACTAAAAAGTGTAGAAAATTATCTCACCGAATATTTTAGAAGGTTAGTAACTGAGGAAGTATAAATGTCTGCAAACCGGAACAAACGCTTGCTGAACAGTGTTGGGTTTAGATGTGTGCGAAACATACTAGAAATATTAAAAAAAATTGTAATGATTGGTTTTTTATTTCCCCTGTCTAGTGTTAATCTCCAAGTCCAAACACTCTGGCACATCTTGGTAGAATATACCCATTTATTTAAACTTTTGGAGGTGGGGATAAACTGCCAAGAAGGGATTGAATGAATAAATGAATTTGTGTAATGAACAAAGACTTTACCTTCCAAATTGCGGGTTGAATATATGCTTAGTCCGTTTTCTAAACAAAAAAAGGTTAATTAACATTTAAAAATAAATTGGCCAAGTAAAAGAAGAAAAAACTTGTGTTATTAAACTGTCCATTAATTACTCTAAATTTAATCTAAAAATAAATAAAAATCTTCAAAAACCTTATTGCGTTTCTCTCAGCCTGCCATTCTTTGACGATGTCCTGAATATCCGAATGATCCAAGTCCTGGTAAGTCTCAAGTAAGGAAGTCAAAAACTACAGTAAAAAGATACACATTTATAATTAAGTCTAAAAAGTTTAAAATGCTTGGAATAAAAAAACGTTAAAAGAATAAGTTTTACCTGCAGCCAGTTCATGGCAGACTGAAAAATAAATAAAAACAACATTACATCAGAAAAATTCAGTTAACAAATTCATGCAAATAAAATACTGAAGATAAAATCACCTTGAAATCTGGAGAGTTAAGAGTCTCGATTTCATACTGCAAAATTTGAAAATATTTAGACATAGACATGCATAATAAAAAAAACTTGATTTTTTATTCAAAATTGTAATATCATACTTCGAGTTCTTTAATAATTCCTCCCGTTCTCCATCCATGATGCATCGTTACTAAAATTTTGATATTTATATTATGTTTTAGTTTTACTGTACATTGTGGATATTGAGCTTTTTCGAAGAAGAAATTTTATTTTAACCTACCATCAGCAAGGTCTGTGAATGCGTGATCCCCTTTTAGTGACAAAAGAATCAAATAAATTAGTAAACGTATTTTAAAACTACGAAATATTTACCAAAAAACGAGGCAAAGTATTACCAAAATAAACAACTTTATCGCCAGACCATCCAGTCAATTTCTGAAACTGTTTTAAAGTTCCACCATAGTAAACTGAGCCCCTTTCAAATGAAGAAACTCTATCCCATTGTCGTGCATCAACAGTGGGGTCATAGCGTCGGAAAGGAATAGTATCATTCGAGAAAAAGTGTGGCTTCCGAGCATTTGTTACTGTCAAACATACAGATAATTATATTAGCGTTTAAGCATAAGCATGTCTAAATTGTTTGTAACATCAACTCTCTCAACAAAACAAAATTTGGACAATGAGTCTAGTTTATAATTTTTTTTTAAAGTTTAAAAGATTCACCAGTTACGTCGAAGATATCTAACCAATCTTCTCCAATTAAAAGTCGCATTCCTTTATCTCTAAAATAAATAAAAAACCAATTCATTCGAAAGTCGAAACACATTTTAATTTAAAAGTATGTTGCCCACTTCATCAACTTACACAAAATTGTAGGGACTATTTGTAATCAGGAAAACATTTTTACCGTAGTCCCTCAATCCCAGCAAATATTCACGGAGTAGGGGATCAAACGCTAGGTAATTCTCTGGATTGTTTTCAACCATGTGATGCATGACTGGATGAATACTTTGGACAGAGTCCTGGTTCAATAAAATACAAATCAATGTTACTGGTCAGTTGTAATTTAGTATAAACGGTCTTAACAGAAATGTTGAACCAATTTACCTTCACATCCCAAAAAAGACTTTGCGGATGGTAATCAATATTATTCTGGTTCAAATACTCCAAGACATTACACAATAAATTCATTTCTGGTACTGAGAATAAATCTGCTAGCTGTACCATTTTCATCGACCTAAATTTCAAATGAAATATTTGTCCAGGTATATCATGAAATTCAATATATTACCTAAATTACCTCTAGTGCTTTACTAAACATGAAACCTACCTGGGATGACTATTATACTGATTCTGATTAGAAGATTCAATGTAATTCCATGACAGTTTTCTGCCTTTGTAAATTTCTATCACTTCCTCGTCGGGCACTGGAGTAAGACCTATAAATACATTTTTCAGTTATTGCTAGCACATAATGATTAGATACATAAAGTTTATAACCAACCCCGTACCTCTATACACACATCCTAGTTGAATCTGCATAAAGCTGTCGACTTTCATTAATAGTCCTTTATGAATGTCATAGTGCAATCCTCTAACTGCAAAATTGGGATTATATTCTAAGTGTTTTATTCCGTCTGGGTACTGAAAAGCAGTATGCGTAAAAATAAATATTTTAGACACAGCTGCCTTGGATTTAATGGGAAAATGGCTAAGGCCATCAAATATAATAAAATGAAAGTCTCTACCTTAAAATTTTTTAACAAAGCTTCTCGACCCAAGTTATAAATCAGATGTTCCAACTCAGGTTTATAACTTGCTAGTGTATAGTCATAGTCAAAACCATAAACTTCAATTTTGCGTAAATCCAACCGATTGCAAGCAAACACAGCTGTGGGGTCGACATCATCAGGCAATTTTTTAGCTGTAAGACAACATGAATATACAAATTTTACAAATTCTTAATAAGAGGGGCTCAGAAATAAACAAAATTTCCTAACTCACATCGGCAAAAGTGTAATGAATCATCATAAGCTTTTCCCAGATGCTCCCTCAAGTGTTCCAGAGGGAGCTGTTCTAACTTATACGACCCACTATTCAAAGGACTTGCTAGAGAGTATGACTCATCTGGAGGAGTTTTAACCCATGTTTCGGAGCTCACGTGAAAAGTCTTGTCATGTGGAAGATTGTTAATTATGTTCGGTATCCATCTCCGATCTGGTGCGGCCGGCCTCCCGCTGCTGCTAATTACCTTACTAACTTTTGGTAATTTAGGATCCTGAAACTGTTTCGATGGGCTGCTTTTTGGAGGACTTTCAGGACAAACTGATGACTTGACACCTCTTACTGTCTCTGATTTGGCTACAGCTGATATCCTTCCATTGTTCGAAGATACTGTAGTTGAGCCCCTTGAGCTCAGGGCTGCAATATCTCTTAACCTCAGTTTATGCATACTGTATCAAAATACGCTTCGTAACGACGACCTTAACTCTGTAAATTTTACCAAATACAAAGCATACATTAGAAAAATATTTGACGTTTTCAGTTAAAAATTAAAACTCGTCGCAACTCCCAACAAACCTTAATTTACTTGACCCTTAATGCCTGATGAGTTTATTTATACCCCTTAATTAAACGTATGTTCTTCAGACTGGATATTCTTAATTCAGGTGACCGGTAGACCTTATCTTTTACAGGTACAGCTTATTCACTCCTTTAATTTACTCTTCGAGCAGAGTCTAACAATAAACAGAAAAATAATTACTAATTTATATATTCTACTATTATTCTTGTGTACTGATTTTCTTCCATTTTGTGATACTCAAGTCCAAAATCAGTCTGTACTCTCCGTTGAATCTACATACATACAACTTATGAAATAGTTTAAAGGCTATTTCATAAGTTGTATATGTATTGAATGACTTTTGTAATAATTATGCATGACGTAAATAACATTGGCAATAACATTTTTTGTTCGGCTAACATGTGACGTGTTTTTTGGCAAGCACACAACTTGCTAATTTGCTATTTACCCTATTTTTTCAGTTTTGGTGACATCTCCATTCTATCGCTGTCGCCATTACCCGGAGCATTTTTGGAGTGATGAAGACAAGAAGGAAGTCAATAAAAATGTTTCTTATTATGTAAATGTAATTGAACTTTTAATCAAAACATGTGCACGTGGGAATGTTTACAAAACACAAAAGAGTTTTTTAAAACGCAATATACTATTGTACAAAAGTTCAACAGTTTGGACTTTGGACACATTTATTACGAATAAAAAAGGTAAAGACATTGAAATATACCTTTTTAGCGTTGAAGATCCTGAAAAAGGACGTCGCAATAAAACCAATGATAGTTTTTTTGATAAGTTGAGCAAGAAATCCTGTGCGTTATGTATAGGAATCTAAAATCGATATTTATCAATAATCAATAAGGTTTTTGATATGGAGTCCCGCTTGTAACGTAAATCACAATATGCTTTTTTGGGGTTTTTTGAGTTTACTTTATGAATAGTTGTTGCTTGTAGTGAAGGGATTCGCGACATGCGACATTAATTCACAAGATTTGGGGTAAAAAGTTGGATGAAATTTAATATAGTTTCAGGTTAGGTCAAGACTTTAAGACTTGGGTTAATCATATTTATTATAACATTGGGTTGAGTTCGATAACTTCTGATGGGTCAATTATATCTGTATTCTGTCGGCACTTTTTTACCACGCCATGTCCGTCATGTCGTATTCAGAGAAAGTTCTAAATGCAAGGCTTTGATTATGAAGAAAGTTGGAGAAGGAGAAAGTATCTTTAATGTAATACAGACGAATTCAGGCTTAATGTTAAAAGTCCCTATACTACTAAATGTTAAACTAATTTCAAAAATGGTTTGACTCCCATGGGGTTTTAATTCGAGTTTTATGGTGCGTTATGATATAGCTTCTGGTCAGTTTATTTTGTGAAATTCTTCAATCGGTTTGAGAATAATATTGCTCCCTATATGTATTCTTGCTTCGTGCAATTTTAGTTAATTTTGTCTAGAATTGCGAATTTGTAGAAAGAATTAAAATTTTTTAAGGATCTGCAATAGAGCATAACATACGTCGTTGATTTAGAATGGATTCGAAAAGTATGAAATGTTTTAGTTTGATTTGATAGAAATAAGATGTCGATTTTATGAATAAAAGCTATTTGGATTCAACACATTGTGGGATCAGAACCAGAGCATAGTTGGAAAAGTAGTTTTAAAACAAAAATAATTTTACAATGGTAATTGATTACACAATTTTGATTCGACTTTAGATTTTTTTAAATGAGTTAAAATAATAATTACGAAGATAACGGATTATGCAGAAATAAATGTGTGTAACTTTTTAATGCGGAATGACAATATAGGTCGTGAATTCATTTTGTTTCAGTAAAAGAAATTTTGTACATGAAGATAAACCCAGTTACGTTTGAGATCAAGTAGAAAAATTCATTATTGCATTTATTGACATATGACAGTGTGTTCTGTTGGCAATGTCAAATGTTTGTTTTCAAGGAAATAATAATATTATATTATATTTGAGTTAGTAGTAAAAGCATCGAAAAGAAAAGTAAACATGATCCTAATAAACCACATTCACCTAAATTCATTAAACTATGTTATTAAGTTATTAGTTTTTACAGTTACCTGAAAATACGGATATTAGTATTCTTCCGGTCTCAGTTCTCAGTATTAGTATTACAAAAATAATAAAGCCCCCGGATGTGTTTTTACACTTCCGGGAGGGTAAGATACGTTTTTATTAAAAAAACATTGAAAAATTAGCAATAAAAATCGACATCCATATACCGATGTTTGGATTCTGTATTAAAGCAAACATTTATTAAAGGCTTGATGCTAAAATGTTCAAAAATTTTTGATTTGAAGCTACTAAAATAATTAAAAATAAACAGTAATGTAAAAAATGTAAATAAAACTTTGCTACAATATGTGGTATTTCAATTAGGTTCCGGAAATGTCACACATTGTCATTATCCTGTACTTCAATCAATAATAAAATTACCTAGATTCAGGAAGGACTCGAAGGACTCAATCCGTAAGGCTTTAATACATGTGCGTGACATTATTACCAATTACTCTTGGTTATTCTATTTTTGCCAAGCTGTTGGGTTTACGTTCGGTTGTTGACGCAGTATTGAATATATCAAATTAAACGCATAATAAGATGGTTTCATAAGGTTTTTTAAACAACAGGAAAACTTGTAACTTTTTTGATATGCCATTTACTTTTCATTAAGGTAGATCAAATCAATCTTGTTCGAATAGACACACACATACAAATAATCTTAGTCAGAAAATTAATAATGCTTATGAATAAATCATTAAAATTATTACTCCCTCGTGTCAGTCAAAGCTTTTATAAGCTGTAGTAAACGTTAGCATATTTTAGAAACTCTACCTGTATGCCGTCAATAATGTTATATTTCTAATAAGTTTGATGATGTAATCTCGATACAAAAAAGGAAACACACATAAATGTTAAACCCAGGTTAAAGCCCATCAAACCTATTGATTATAAAAATATTCGAATCAGTCCATTCCAGTACGAATAATTCCTTGCTTAAAACAATGTTGTCTTTATTAATCTTTCATCCATACTTATTGTGCAAACATGATTTTATTACAAACGAAAAACCAATCACGCGAACACATTAGTTATTTGTATTTCTATATTGCTGGCTATAATATATTGCATTAAAACTAAAATTACAAGCAAAAACGGAATACGTGCTTTACTTAGGTAGAATAAATATAAAAAAATATGTATGCGAACAGTATTCGTGTTTGGGAATTAATTTTGATTTGATTAGGATTTACTTGGAGCTTAGCGATTTGTTTTATAATATAAAAATATTCCTTCTCAACACCTTTCCTATAAAGTGAATATATAGAAAACTCGGGAATAACTATCAATAACAACACCACGACCAACCTGACCTGACACTTCTGTTGTTAGTTTGACTGATTTTACATGATTAGAGGACATTTATAACAAAATCCTCAATGGATGCCCATTTTTATCGCTAACAAAATTATCAGCATTATTGGGTTGCGTGATTTTGATCATTATGTAAACTTAGTAAGTGTAGAAACAGAAATATAACATTTGCTTAAAATATTAGCAGTAATGTTATATCTTTCAATATTATTTCAATTAAGGAAAAATAGAATCTCCCACGTAGTTTCAGAGATCATACTGTGAAAATGTCCATAATTTTGTGTTGTATTAAACGAAGACATAACAAAGAGCTGTGGACGCACAGAGCAAAAGTTTCGTATTAAAGGTCTGGGTGAAGTACAAATAAATGTGACAGTCACTCATAGATAAACCTTTCAGTTGGGGATTGACTATCGGCTGTGGAAAAGATAATATATCGTTCGTCATCTTCGAAATTTTTCATTGGATTATTTATTTAAAAAATTATCAGTTTGTGGGTGAAATTCAGCCAAATGAAAATATCTGAGTTAAAATGGTATTCAAAATTTGGAAAAAGATTCCAACATTTTGTATAGTTGTTTTAGCAGTTTTGATCATTTTGGACAAGAATGCCCTATTGAGTGATTGTAGTGTTGAGGGAAAGTCTTTAGTTGAAAAGAGAGAAGTTCATGACTATGATGAGCATTTTGGATTTGGGTTGATGTCTGATGATCAAGATACTTCCAGAAAGTATCATCTTGATTATCATCGATATGAAACTGGCCCGTCGCAAGCTAAGACTATTGAAAAATCTGATATTAAAAGTGTTAGTGGAGATAGCTTGAAACGAGATTACATATCAGGAGGATATGGGACAATTGGAACAAATGACATTGAATATTTGGGATGTTTTGATAGTTGGATGAATCTTCAACGCGAATTCGACGCGAATGACTCTGACTTTAACAATACACATACGCATATAACATGCTCGGATTTTTGTTCATCTGTAAGTTCTGAATTTTTAAATTCTTGTAGTAATCTGTAGATGTAAGGAACGCCTTTTAATTTGGAGTTTAAGACAGGGGAAATTAAAGTTGCAAAAAATCATACATTGAGTTAGTTCATTAAGTTTCAGTTCTCTTTCCTAACCTCTTGCAACAGTAAAATAGACAACAGACTTGAATTAATCTTTTTAGGAGATTTTTCCAAGGAACTTTTTCCTGTAGAAACATCAACAATTTGTTTTATGATCAATTTTCATGAATTTGAAAGTTGTACACATTTTGATCCCCGTAGAGGAAAGTAAAACTTCCGAAAGCTCGTGCTAATACTATCCTTTTTTCAACCATGAAAACAAATTTTAAACTCAAAATATTTGTTGGAATTGGCTTTGGCACCTGGAGTTATTTTAGCCTCATGAGCCTCTAGCCGAGTCATATAGGGCTTTTTTCAGTCGGCCCTTTAGATGCATGGAGGGTTATGGTGGCTTTAAACTCTAATTGTTACTTCGAAAATAAGAAAATGCATTTTAATACATCACACTAAATATAACATATATTATTTATGAACATAATTTAAGCAGTACCAGCATTATTTATTAACATGATTTTTCCCTGGAATTAAAATTGCAATTGTGAATAAAACCTTTGCTTTCTTCTTTAGAAACGGTATCAAGTTAGTCTGTTAAAAGGCGGAGAGTGCATTTGTCAAACCATTTCATCTTTCAACCTTCAACTAATGAGCGATGATGAGTGTGACATTGCTTGTCCTGTTTCCACATTAAATCCGAATGCTGAAGTTCAACGTGATACAGCATGTGGAGGCAATCGACGGTATTCCGGGTACTGTCGCACTGTAGGTCCTGAATCGTGCACCCAGCTGAAAAATCGGCTAAATAAAAACTCCATTGGCTCAGATCTTTATGTCCCAGAGGAATCACCTAAATATGCTGACTTCGCCTCAGAGCCTTTTATACAATGTGGAAAGTGCAAGAAAAACAGTGTTTATGGATGTGGAGAAAGCTCGATAAGTCCACAGTATGACTATTTTCCTAAAAATGAGCCTGAAGATTGTACTTTGTTTTGCTCCGTTAATGTCAGCTATTTCGGGGACGGAAAAATTAAATTTAGGGAACCGAGAAAATTTGCAGCTTTGCTCTGGGACAGAAACAATCCTGTGCATAATCAGCCTATCTGCCATTGTCTAGACAATACAGCAAACTACGAGACCGTTGATCCTTCAAAGTGTGACACACCATGCCCTGGAAATCCAGATTCCATTTGTGGTAAATCCGTAGTTTATCCACTACATACGACAATTTACTGTACTGGAATTTGTCCTGAGGATGACGATTCAATTAGTACTTCTCAGACTGACATTGTAAGTACCACGCCTCTACCCACAGACGACCCCTGCAATAGTGGAAGTACAACACTCTACGACATTTCAAGATGTAATCAAGATGAATCAACGACCGTAGAGGTAACTACAATCACTACTACTGATAGTACTTCGCCAAGTTCATATTATACTGAATTATCTTCGATGACTACCACCACTACACCTGAACCAATCCCTTCCGATGAACCGCACCCGGTTAGTACATCTTCAGCAACATCAACTACAACAACGATGCCTTCGATGGGAACTCAATGCATTTTAAAATGTGTTGGAAATGATCACAACGGAAAGAAATGGGAAGTTTGCGCTGGATCTTCAGCAGAAGACGAATGTGGTAAAAACGCTTCAGGAATGGTCGTTTGGCATTGCTCTCATGATGGCAAATTTGAAACTGAGCAGCCGGATTATTCTGGCTGCCACTCACCATGGATTGAAGACATGGAAGAACAAGCACAGAGAATAAATGACACAGTATGTTTTTTACTTGTACAATATTGGCTTGAAAGGCTCCTCCGATAAGTTTGTACAAAGGCAAAGGGTTTAAAACTTTTTTAAATTTAATTTTTTGTAAAAATAGGAATCTGCTTATAAATATTTAACAAATTTGGACCAAGTGATCTCTCAATCTCCTGATTTAACAAATCCGACGTACTTTGGTCACGAAATTCATAATGTGACAATGATTCTAAACGCTGTTGTCAACAAAGCCGGAAATGTAACAGTTGATTCAAAAGAATTTGAAAAAATTGCTAAGAAAGCTGTAAACGTTTCAAAGCATTTGATTACTTCGCAAAAACAATGGCATGAACTTCAACGGGTATGTACAACCAACAAATCTGGAAATAAGATGTTAGATTTTAAAAACGTAGTTTGATTTTTTATTTCAATAAGACAACTTCTATTCTTACAGAATGAACGGTCTACCTTATCAACCAATTTAATAAATACAATAGAAGAAACATCCCTTCTTCTCACTTCAAAGGTGAACCTAACGGGTGAATCTGAATCTTACGACAAACCTCTGTCATCCTCAGTATCTCAATATTTTGTTAGTGCTGGAGTACTTCCTAAAGTTGATGGACAACCTTCAAATACCTTTGTATTTCCTAGTCCCAATGCAACAGAATCGTTTATAAAGTTGCCTTCCAATTGGACAAGTATCGTTCCTGGGAACAAAATAGAATTTATCGGAATGTATATGGATTCTCAATTTGCAAGTCTTATATTTCCTGGACAATTTAAAAGGTACTTTCGAAGTACTGTTTTTAGATAAAAAATTTATGATTCAACATCTTTTGGCAAAATTATCCATTATTTATTCCTGTTTACATTATATGCAACTTAAAAATAATTAATTTTTAATCCGTTTTAGGATGGGCTTGGAACAAAATGATAATTACAGAGAACCAATGGAAAATATAAAGGTAATTAATGGTAAATTAATGTCCTTCACATTGGCTTCGTCATTGAATAATGAAAATGACACTAGTAGCAAACTTTTGGAGAGCCCTAGTGACAAAAAGTTATCTATCCGATTTAAAGGTAGGAAATCCTAAAATATCCTATTATTATTGCTTTCACCTTCTGAGAATTCTGAGGAAATTAATTAAAATTTATTTTTATTTTCTTATTATATCAGGTACAGGAGTTCAAATTACATTTGAACATGATTATGAAGCCTGGGGAGATAATGCTCTGCAAATACGGAGAAAGTTACACTATGGTGAAAGTCCTAAAGCAGCATTGGGTACATCTCAATGTGTTTTTTGGGATACGAAAAAATTGTAAGCTTTGTAACCTAAAGATTAAACATTAATGTTATATGCAGCATTGGATGGTTATCAGATTAAGATAAGGCGTTTATTCAATCAAGCTTTATTATTGGATTTTATACAAATAGAAATTGGTCGACGGATGGATGCAAATTATTACTAAGTGATCGCTTCCACACGGTTTGTGAATGTAATCATCTTACTTCTTTTGCAGTGTTGATGGATGTGCACAATTACACGGTAAATCTAGTATAAATATGGATTATGTTGGATTTATGAGCTTAAAACAAAACTGACCTAGAATAAACGTAAACAAGTTGACCTTCATTTACAGGGAAAAGACATAGGTCTTGAAATCATAACCCTTATCCTATGTTCGTTATCTTTTCTGTGCCTTTTTGTAAGTGTCACAATTTTTTCAACTATCCGAGGCGTACAAAATCCAAGGACAACAATTACTAAGAATTTGTCCATTTGTCTACTAATTGGAAATACTATGGTACTTCTAGTACTCGATAGAAACTATCTGAATATGAGTGATGTAAGATTATGATAATTTATTTTTATTCATGAGCATTTTGTAATTGAATGATGCAACGCTATAGCATAGAAGTGTATTTTTCGTCAAGGAAATTTTTTTAAATGTTTAAAATGCGTTTTTAGGGGATTTGTGTAGCGTCTGGAATGATAAGTCACTACGTATTTCTCTCAGCTTTCACTTGGATGGCAATCGAAGGAGTTCACCTTTACAAAATGGTTGTACATGTTTTCGATACAGAAAATAATCCACTCAATATGTACAGATTGATATCATATGGATTACCTATGGTTGTCGTGGCCATTACTGTTACTGTTGGATATCTTAAAGGAGACCGGCCTTATGGAGGAGACGTTGTGTGAGATTTTGCGAAGAATTTATTTAGATTTTTTAAAGTATGTAACAGGAAATAGAAATTAGTTAAATGACTTTATTAATAATTAGATGTTGGTTGGATGGAAATTACATTTGGAGTTTCATGGTACCTGTTGCCTTCGTTGTAATGGTATATACAATGATTATTTTTAATTTCAAGGAAAACATTATAAAGAAACTTGAAATGGTTTAAATACATTTATTTAATTAAACGTATTTCTGAATAGGAAAACCTTATTATTCTGTTTATCGCATTGAAGACAGCTTATCAGCTTCAACATAATACAAAAATGCCGATGCTTCAGAGTCGAGTGCGTTCTTTTAGGTAATTCAATGCAGCATGAAACAAATTTGATCTCAGGCTAGTTTTTTAAAGTTTAAACTTTTTGAGAATTACATTTTCACCCTCAGGACTTGGATTCGAGGCTGTTTTTCCATTACCATTCTCTTAGGTTCGACTTGGCTAATTGGATTCTTTACACTTGTACCCTCGGCTCCTGGATTAGCTGCAGCATACATGTTTACGATTTTGAATGCTTCTCAAGTAAAATTAATTTTTATATAAGTCTGTAAATTAACTTGATTATGGGATAAAAAAATACATGACTCTCATATCAATGCCTTTTTATTTACAGGGAATCTTCATCTTTGTATTCCACTGTCTTCTAAATGACAAAGTACGCCTACTAACTCGAAATCGTTTTAGCACTTATCTTCCCTCGTGGCTTTCATCCTCTGTGATGAACTCAACAGGCTCTGTTGATAATAATCCTTCAGGTTTTGTAAGGTTTATAAATTTAGAATAGAATTTGTTGGTATGTTAAGAACTGATTGTTAGTAGGTTTTGTTCTAAAATCAGGGAAAGCGAGCCGTATCTAATATGAAGAGTTCTAATTCGAAAATGTCAAGAAATGAAAATTCCTCAGTAAAATCATCAAAATGTGATAGATCAGATAAAATTTGGGCAAAGTTACATCTGCCAAGAAAAGATATGGTCTGTATGGATGAAACCGGAGGTGGAACGGTTTCAGTTATTTCTCCCGTAGTTTTACCTAAAAGAGAAAATAAATTCCTGAGGAGAAGGGACTCCTTTGGAACGGTTTCAAGTGTCGAATCAATGCGACCTACTTCTATGACGGGTTCTTTTTCAGACTCTTCGTGTAGCTCTTCTTCTGGAAATAAAACTGACAACAGTTTGAAAATTTTGATTTCCAATAGAAAACCCAATTCGAAATGTTAATTGTTTCTATTATAGTGATTAATTTATAAGCTTTAATTTTTTAATTTTTAATATTTTATGTGCTTAAGAAGTCGTAAGATTGCGTTTAATTATGTTTGGTTACATGTTACAAATTTAGGTTTATAAAGAGTCGTGTTGTAAAATTCTATTGTTGTGTGGCCTGTGTCAATTCGGATGTAATTTATGAATCACCAAAATAAAAGAAATATATAGCACAACAATAAATAACATCGTTTGTATGTCAAAGGTAATTTATTGATAAACACGGAAGCAAAACTACAATCAGTGTGTACAATACCTACACTGTAATTAAGTATGTTGGGAAAAAGTTTGTTTTTCATGATTCCTTTAATTTCTTCTGCATTTTCTGAGGTAAGGTTCCCAGAATTCAAAAGATCATTAGTTTGTATTTTATTATAATTGATTATAAAAGAAAAATAAGAAATTATTTCAAACGAAAGGCTCGGGGATGCATTGATAGAAAAATTCGAAAAAGATTTTATAGAATCCGAAAATCCGTATGGAGACGTTGGAAGACAATTGCTATATACTAGTTCAGCTGCTACAAAACACACAACTGCACTTTTTGGTGAACGATGTAATTTAGCATGGAACTTGGAGGTGAAAGGTGAAGTTAATTTCACCTCACCTAACTATATGGAGATCCGAATAAAACTTATCCATCTAATTTTTCTTGTCACTTGTCAATTATGGTTTGTTCGTTTTCATCTGTTCATTTAACTTATCAATTAATAACAGTAAATTTTAAATTGTGTTGGCTTTTATTAATTATTGCATTCCGGGATTTTGATTAGGGAACAAAAAACTGCATTCCAGTGATGTTCTGTGCAGGAAAAATTGACCTACGTAGCTCTATTGGGTCCCCTTGTCAGAACGAATATCTTCAAGTGTCTGATGGAATAGGTGGGGAGCAACGATTCTGTGGGAATATGGTATTTCGACCACTAAGGGCTACTGGGGCTGGTAGGGATTTATATATTAAAATTCAAACTTCTCCAAAACCAATGACAAAACATAAAGCTGGTTTCAAATGTTCGGTTAGATGTATGAAGCCAGATGAAAATGGTGATTCAGATAATTAAAAAAAAAACATTAAAAAGCAGGTAATTATGTTTAAAATTTAAAATAATATGATTAATATCAAAAGTGAAAACTTTGAAGACCGTCGACTTCACAATGAAAACTCTTCCCCAATGTGGTAATTTAAGATTATAACCTCATCTTTATATGTAGTTCCTCTAATGTACTATATTTATTTTTTAATTTAATTAATTTATAATTAAATTGACACTGGAAATGTGATTTTAGTCTGTGGTTATCAAAACAAGGAAGACCGAATTGTCGGAGGAGATGACGCTGCTCCCAATGAAATGAATTTCCTTGGATTGCATCTTTTGTCCAAAAGGGTACAAGGGCTCCTTTTTGTGGAGGGTCTCTTATAAATAACCAGTATGAGAGAATTTTTCCCCTGGTTAACCAATGCGTGTTTCTTCAATTTAAATTTTATAGTTTAATTGCATTATCTTTGATTGTCTAATCATCTAATCATTACAGATGGATTTTAACTGGTAAGATTTTTATTACTTGTTTTCGTAAAACTTATACTTTTTTAATTTTATGAAATGCAAAATATTGTTTCTGTTTTACTAAAGCTGCTCATTGTTTCTTCAATACAATTAATACAACTACTGATTTTGATGTTCTGCTCTGCTACACAGTGACATTCTTGATTTACTTTATCTTGGAAATGCTAAAGCTGGAGTTGCGCTTGGGTAGTACTTTTTTGTTCTGAATTTTATAACAACTAAATAATGAATATTCATAGATTACTTCCAATTTTACAGTAAAATTATAAGTAATCCCTGATGAATTTTTAGTATAGTGTGAATTAAGATAGAAAATTCCATGATTTTTAGAAAAAAAAGGCTCAATTCAAGGACCAGGATGGGATAAGTTGGAAAAATCAGACAGGGATGAATATGCTCAGAGATTTGAAGCTGAACGGATCCTTATACACCCTTTATAATTTAAAAAGTAATATTCTAGTTCATATTATAAGAGTTTGTAAAACATTGATAAGAATTTTAATATGCAACTACAGTTTTCATAAAGAAATCTTTATTAATTCAGATACGATTATGATCTCGCCTTGGTTCAAATATCACCTAAAATTAATTTGGCTGGTATGAATGCACCTACACCGATTTGTCTACCTCGTGTGGGTAGTTATAAACAAGATTATATGGGATATAACCTAACTGTCGCAGGTAAAAATAATGTGATTAGGGTCTTACATTAGAGTTAGACAATTATCAAATTTAGATTTTATATAATTAAATGTTGTTGAGTCGTAGGATGGGGAAAAGCCCATGAAAAAGCTGGAGCAAGTACAAGAAAACTCCAAAAACTTGAAGGGGTTCCTGTTATAAACTTTAACAAGTGTGTTGAAATAATGCCAAAGTTTGAGTTAACTGATCGAATGCTTTGCGCTGGGTTTCTTGAAGGAGGTCGAGATTCCTGCTCGGTATTTTAAAATTTAAATTACTGCAGAAATTGAATTTAAACCAAAAATAATAAATGAAAAAAACATATAACGGTTTTTATAAAATTATAGGGGGATTCTGGGGTAAGTTCTCATAAACATTTGACTAAATTTGACTATTAAGTTTGTTTCGAATGCGTTAATTGTGTGAATGCATCTTCTATATAATTATGATAGGGACCATTGATGTTTAAAGAAGCTGCAAGCAGATATAGAAAAGTTGGAGTAGTGTCATTCGGATCCGGATGTGCTAGGAGAAATTCCCCTGGAATATATTCAAAATTAACAGGTTTCTTACAATTAAATTGCATGAATAATTTACACAACTCGAAAAGTCAAACTAATTATTTGTGCATTTAAAAATTCACAGAATTCTCCCAGTGGATAATTTACCATTCAAATCAACTGAAACCAACTTGGTGTAGGGATACCGTTAGTACGATTTAATATGTAATACTTTTGTAAACCTTTTAAATTATTTATATACATGAAAACTTCTCGTTTAATAAAATTTATTTAAAGTATTTTTTCGATATAGAAATTTTGACATTTAGCTGTTTTATTAATACTGTTTTTGTTTTCACCACCGAGGCTTATAGTTAGGATTTTGATGTCCTTCAGTAGCAGCATTTTGACCCCGATTCCATGGCCAAACGGTTCTTTCGGGTTCTGAAGCTAAAAAATGGTTTCCGATAATTAATTTTTAATGTGCGCAACTTTCTATAGCGAGGCTACAAAGTATAAACGTAGAATTCTGTAAAATATAAGAAATGATATGTAAATTACCTTGCTGATTGTTCTTCCAAGGCCAAGCAGAACCAGATTGTTGTGGAGCAGAAGATTCTACAATTTAAGATTATCATACGATTCATTGTAAACTTTAATACAATGTACAACTAATGTTTTCCAAACCAAAAAAAAATGTCACGTACGTGGAGTATAAGTAGGGGTAGGGGCAGGGCGATGAGGAACCTCAGGCTTGTAACCGCCTGCAGTGACCGCTGGAGAAGGAGAAGCAGGGGCTACTGGGGCTAGGCGACTGGTTGGTTGGTGTGCAGGTAATGCTAAAAAAATTCAAGTAAAATCATAATTACTTAATTTTCTAATTGTAAAGAAAATTGTAAGTCTTTCTAGAGTTAATTATTTTGTTAACTTACGTTTGTTCTGATTATACGAATTGTAACTTCTATCACTGTCCCTGTGAAAAACTCCACACTTGCAACAGAAGCAACAAAGGAAGATAAGACCCATGATTATCAGATTAGGGAGCATTATAATCACAATTAGGATTGCAATAACTCCTCCAATACTATGAATTAATGAATTCAAAGGATTAAGTTTAACTCATCCAATATTAATATTACGTTTTTCCTTTATGGTTATAATTTATCAGGAAAAGTCGAAAGTACCTGATACCAGCTAGTTCTTTAAACTGTTTTCCGATGTCTAGATCATTGTTAATATATTCTTGAATCCTGTCCTCGATATTGAGTTCGCTTAGAAACTCCGGATCTTTTGCTTTTTCTACAACCAGGTCATCAAGTTTGCACAACTGCTCTGCGGTGAAGCCCCCTTCGGGTAACCTAGTACACGGTTTCTGCCCATACCCTAAATTTATACACAATCCTTGAACGATTAATAATGCCAATAAGGCTTTTAATAAGGGTTTCTGCATGGTCTGTCTATTTTGTGTCTATAATATTATGTTATTATTAGATTCTAAGCACTTTTAAACGCTCCAAACAAGTACTTATTTTTCTGGCACTTTTTCTCAATTGAGTGTAAAGAATACAAGGGTTCCGCCCGGTATAGTGCTATCGCTGTGTATAAAATTGCTAATTGCAATTACAATCCTACTGAAAGGCTGGGATATGACTAAAATTATCTTGCGAAATTTACGAAACTATTTATCACTTAATCTACACCTAATATATTAATATTATGCTTTCAACTGACTCAATAGACTTATCTTCAGCCATAAGTATTTTATCTATTTCCCCGAAAACTTATCAATGCTCATTTCTATTATCATAAGTCCCATAATTTAAGTAAATAATCATGTTACAATAAAACATCATGAAGTTTTGCATCATCAACACATAGCACATCATCATGTGTAAATATTATATCTTTATATATTTATATGGTTACTCTTACTATCGTCATAATTTTTAATTGAACTGAAACGACTGATTTTGCAGTTTCTTTCGTTTGATTTGATTACAATTTACAATAATATACAATTTGGATTTGGATGACGAACGATAGTTTCAAAAATTAACTTGTTGGCTCATACCTGAATTACCTCTAATTGCAATGCATGAATGAGCAATTCATCAAATGAAAGAAGATTATTTTATTAGATATGAAGTCTGGAAAGCTTGAATCAATTCATTGAATATTCCTAATTCCTAACCCGTTAAACCAATAATACCTTTTTGTGATTCAAATTGATCGGGATGAAGAAGAATGGCATAGCATAGTATTTTATTTTTTTAAGGTATTTTGTGGATATGATTTGTGACTGGATGCATAAAATAAATACATAATTTTGTTGAAAAACCAAGTTATAAACGAAAATTAGTCAAACTGCTTTTGCTTTTATGCATTAGTCATTGTTCATGATCATTCAATAATCATTCATTGTCACTATAATAGGATTGTTATACAGTTATTTGCTGCTTTCAATCAAACTCCACCACAAGAATGCAGTCCATTTATACATTAAAACCTAAATTATAATCTAAAGATGTTTAGAAATTTATATTTGATCAAAGTATCCTAAAATTTAACATTTTATTTGTCCTTTTGTAGCTCGTATTTGATCTTGAACCCTTGTAAAAACATGTTGAAGTCTATTAATTTAATTATTTAAGTATTTAAAAAAATGGTTTACGAGGATTCTTAGTGCTAAACGTTAATTTGAAGGTTAAAATAAAAATCAAATTTAAAATTAAATTATTTGAATTAGTTAATAGTAGTCCGTCCTTTGGAACTGCGCATGACTTTGGGAATTGATTGAATTGAAACTATATAATCGGTTTTGTATAGTGTAATTTGTGATTTTTGAAACTTTTTTTGAAACATTTAAGTCATTAAGTTGTAATGATTTTTACATGGGTTCACAAAGAAATAATGTATAAAAAAATTAAATATTAAAAACTTTTGGGCTGCTATTTTTTGGATAAAAATACATAAAAAGCCTACAAAAATTAAGAAAATTCATGATAGTTTCTTTCAAATTGCCAATTTCGCAGTTAGTTTCATTGCTCCATAACTATTTGTTAAAACTTCCCTGCTGCTGGGTTATTTTTTTTTAATTTCTTTTAAAAACTAACACAACACATGAAAAAAGAAAGTAAATGTAACTCCCTGTGCATATTAGGACATAAATGTTAGCGTCTTTCTTTCCAAACCTTCAGTTTTAGGTTATGAATAAAACTTCATAAACTTTATACTGATTGATACTTCCTCTAATGATTAGCTAGCTGATGCTACTAACTATAACTACCGTAGTGGTGGTACTAAAAACATCCATAATTTGTGAATCTTTGGTCTCATCTAATTTTAAGGCATCTTAGTTCTTAGGTACTTATCTTTAGCCCCAAAACCCAAAATCAAGATAATAGAAAAATGCAAAAACAAGCAAATACATGCAAATCAACATAATATACTGGCTACGATACGATGGAATTACAAATTGCTCATAAAGGTTTCTGACACTTAAGTTCTTTTCAATAATTCATACCCCCCCCCCCCCCCCCCGTAAACAAACCAAACCATATGATGGTAGAGGATGTTTAAAATAATGCAAGTCCTTATATGAAAAGATAGCTATCCACCATTTAGACAACAAAGAAATAAATACAAGCTACAAATTCATACTAATATTTTATAACCTAACCGTTATAATATACCACTGACTTTTGTTGTAAGTCCCATTTCAGATGCTATGAAAGTTAAAGAAATAAAGAAATTTAACCAAGCAATTATAATTTAAAAACAAGGTTTTTTAACAGGGCTTTAATTTAAATTAATACGGTAGATACTCAAAACTCAAAAGTCTCATTACCTCAACTTATCAAATTATGAGATTTCTCATAAACAACATTTTTAGTCAAACATATTAATCTGTTCCAAAAGTTTATATTCAGCCTAAAAATCTAAACTGTGTATAAACTTCTAAGAACTTCTAAACTTGTAAGAATGGTACCTTTGTACCTACAATTCAATGTATGTAAAATGAATTCGGATTAAATACAGAGAGATAATATTCAGGTACCGGTATTACTAGTAGATACCGTAGTTCAGTTACACCTACCAGGTTGATATAAGGTATCAGTTATGAAGAGAATAATCCTATCCATCATGACCTGCCCTTAATCGACCTGTCCCTTAATATCATATGGCCCTACCTACCGACCTAGGTAGGACTGACTACCCAATCCAAGTTTAGTGACACTTCACTTCACCCAATTATTTCAATACAACACCTGAATTTAAAGAGTCAGACAATTGAATGACTATTTAAATAATAATAATAACCCTATTCAACTCTCAATTGAAAATCAATTATAGTTAAATATTGTATAACATAATAGTCTAGTCAAAGAACGTCCTTTATAGAAATGTTAAAGTATAGCCTTAAGCACCGCAACTAATGACTTACCTGGGTTTCCCCAAATTAAGGCACACCTGGACTGTTATTATATTACTCTTGATTTTAGAAAGTAAGACCGGTTGACTATATCAAATTAAAATTAAACATTAACATTTGAGTACAAACTACTACTTCTACTGAATTGTCAAATATGAGGCGGTATGTGTATTTATTTTTATTTTGGAATGATCTTAGCCATTCTTCCATGTGGACGATATATGGAGCACATCTACCTCAAAGACCTCAATGGACATTGGCCAATGTGTTACCGCCGCATACCTAAATAAGTCATCCTTTTAGAAGATCCCTACTTGTATCTAATTCTTGTGATCATACTGATCATCTCTACATCTTCCAAGTCTGTGTAATTCCAATACTAAGTCAAAATATTGTATTGTATAATTAATGCAAAGCAATGAATACACTTGTCAACTTGTCATAAAGTCATCATAAGTCTGAAAAGTCTGGTTGAATGGAAATTATCATCAAGCATATAAATCAATTAAACAATGTAGTTCACGTCTTGGCCTAATAATAGACAATTAATAAATACAATAATATATGTATTTTATATGCATAGGTAGTATATATAAATGCTTAAACC